>JAULBS010074880.1:0-20516 GCA_032355785.1 Symmetromphalus regularis
GTCATTCTGACATATGTATTAAGAGGAAACCCGCTGTCGCCACATAGGCTACTCTTTCCGATAAGCAGCAAGGGGTCATTTATATGCATCATCCCACAGACAGGACAGCACTTACAACGGCCTTTGAAGAACCAGTTTTAGACCACTGGTTGGAACGGAAAATAGCCCAAACTGCAAATGGGTCCACTGAGAAGGACTGATCAGACGACCGACCAGTTCACAGGAAGTCACTCTACTGTTTGAGCTACATCCCGCTCCTCTAAAATGAGTGCTATGCAAGGCTCAGAGAGTAGGTGTCTTAGCCATGGTTTATGCTGTTCTGTCTTTGGGATAGTGCATCTAAAAAATCCCATGCTGCTTTGTTAACATTGCGTGGTGGCAGCAGGTTTCATCTCTTCTTCCACTATTTTCTGTTCCAGCCAGTGGTCCACAACTGGTTTATCAAAGGCCGTGGTATGTGTTGTCCTGTCTGTGGGATGGTGCATATAAAAAATCTCTTGCTGCTTATCGGAAGGAGTAGCCTATGTGGCGGCAGCAGGTTTCCTCTAAAAGACATATATCAGAATGACTTTATGTATGACGTCCAATAGCCGATGATAAGATAAAAATCAATGTGCTCTAGAGCCATCATTAAATAAAACAAACTTTACTTTTACTCAAGTTGATGATAACGGTTCAAAACCTGTTGGAGGCTGGATCAAAGATGACTATATGTCAAAATAACCAAATGTCTGATGTCCAATAGCTGATAATTAATATATCAATGTGTTCTAATGGTGTCTTTAAACAAAAACAAGACAAAAATGCTGTCTTATAACTAGTGGGATTTAGCTCCATTGATAAAAGTAAAGTTTGTTTTATTTAATGACGTCTCCAGAGCACATTGATTTTTTTCTGATCATCGGTTTGTTTTACGTCAATAATATGGTCATTCTGACATATTTATTTAGAGGAAACAAGCTGCTGTCACATAGGCTACTCTTTCCAATAAGCAGCAAGGGGTATTTTATATACACCATCCAACAGACAGGACAGCACATACCACAGCATTTGATGAACCAGTTGTGGACCACTGGTTGGAACAGAAAATAGTCTTAACTGCTAATGGGTCCACTGAGAAGGGTCGATCCGATGACCAACAGCTTCACAGGTGGGCACGCTACCGTTTGAGCTATATCCCACTCCATGTTCCATTGGTAAAGCATTTGGTTGGGATTCTTAGATCATTTGCTCAAACTCCATCAGTGGATGCATTGTCTGTTTTCTTTTCTGTCCCAACCAGCCACTATGACTGGTAAAGTGGTATATCAATGACGATTATTGCCATCACATCCGGATTATTGATATAGCACGGCCAAATTTTGATTGAATGCAGAAGAAATGACCATTATCCTGTCTGTGGGAAAGAGCTTAAAAAAATATTTCTTATTGCTAAAAGAAAAATGTAGCAGGTTTCTTCTGAGGGCTATGTTTTACCAGTGTATCTTGATTCCAACCCCCACTAGAAACACTGACTTTGCAAACATGAGAATATTTTATCACTGATATAAAGCTAATTTAAACAGTCAACTTGATTGTATACAATGCTGTCTAGAGCAACACATTTTGTCAGTTGGCTATTAGCAATATAGCTGTAATATGATGATGATGGTATACCGAAAAAAAAGATGAAGCCA
Source organism: Symmetromphalus regularis (assembly GCA_032355785.1). NCBI lineage: Eukaryota > Metazoa > Mollusca > Gastropoda > Neomphalida > Neomphalidae > Symmetromphalus > Symmetromphalus regularis. The sequence goes on from JAULBS010074880.1 coordinate 1,677, forward strand.
AAAAGCAAAGATTAAAATTGAAACATAACTGCTTATAAATGCAAGATTGAAATGTGCAGACAGGTGTGATCCGTCTAAACTGGCATTTGTCTAAACCGGCAAGTGATTTGCACTTTATACAGTTTGGTGGTCTGAAGGTTTGATAGTTTTCCTGTATAGGTGGTCTTGTTTTTCCTTGGCTGCCAAGTCTGCTATACACCCATATATCAAAGACTTGGTGATATACAAAACCAGAATAGTGTGAGGTGGAGTGGTGAAAAAACTTAACTTGAGGGAGATCGTTGTTGTCTGTGGTAGATTTTCACTCAGTTTTCAATCTAATCTCCCATCACAGGAAAGACCTGCCAGCAAGGTGGAGATCCTATCCGATTGTTACTACATATGTAATTTTTCTTTTAATATTACACTGTTTTTTCTGTCTGTCTACATCTGTCTGTCTGTCTGTCTGTCTGCCTGTATGTCCATCTGTCTGTATATCAGTCCAATGGATGGATGGGTGACTGGATGGATGGATATATGGATGACTGGGTGGATGGGTGGCTGACTGGATGGATGGGTAGGTGACTGGATGGATGGGTAGGTGATTGGATTGATGGGTGACTGTTTAGATGGGTGACTAGATGGATGGGTGACTGGATGTATGGATGGATGGGTGACCATATTTATAGATGGGTGATTGGATGGATGTCACTGTTTTGATTAAATTTCTATAAAAAGTACTATTTCCTTGTAACTTCTAATTTGAGATCTAAAATATTTAGTTTGTCAAATTTCTATTTTAATATGAAAATTTGATGCCATTAATACTTGAGATTTGTATTTAAAAACTGATCTCCATTTAAAAAGTTTACTCCATTTAAATTGTTTGTTTACATTCCATTAGCTGTAAACAGTATGCAGCTAAATGATTATCTTCAGTAGTTCTACTAACTGATGGTTGTGTGGCAGACAAAACATTGCATGATCAGCCAGAGAAAGGAATGAATGTAGGTTTGCTTAACGACCTCAAGCACAAAACATTCAATCAGTTTTGGGAGATCTGGAAAAGGTTGAGTGTCTGAAGAACTGGATTTAAGAATAAGATTACCGCTGACATTCTTCAACATTACTTCTTTAGACTACAGATTTACGCAGCTAATTCAACAATAAATGCTGGATTCAGGAAATACTGTCGGCCATTAAGACACTGGTCAATGCTTCCTCTACTGGACACTCTAGCTTTGTCCATTAAATAATGGTTAAAGGACTAATACTGGCCCTGATAGTGGAGTGGTTAAGCTATCAGACTCCTGGTTGGTAAGTACTGGGATCAAATCTCAGTCGAGGCATGGAATTTTTAATCTCAGTATCGGCTACAACCCAGACTGAGTGCTTCGCAAGGCTTGGTGGGTAGGTGTATACCACTTACACTGACCAGTGGTTGACAACTGGTTTATTAAAGGCCTTGATATGTGCTATCCTGTCTGTAGGATAGTGCATATAAAAGATCCTTGTTGCTTATCAATAAGAGTAACTGCATTAGTGTGGTTGCAGTGGGTTTCATCTCTCCTACTAACACTAACCTCTGTCTTGGACAGACTTCACAGGAAGCTAAGTTGTGTATCTGGAACAGCGTGCTTGAACCTTAATTGGATATAAGCATGGAAATAAATACAAACAACCAACCACTAAAGGACCAATGCCTTTTTTCTAAGTGGATTTGTCATATCTGTTCTGATTGACCTTTAGCGTGATTGATAATATCGTTTGCTGCATCAAGTTGGCTGATAGTGTTTGCATGCAGGGCAGAATTACCTTGATTCCCTCCACACATTCCACAACTGCTTACCAATTATTGCCTGACCCAGACGTAGGTAATTTTCATCAGTTTATTTCGGATTGTCGTTAGTGTCAGAAAGAAAATACCTGCTGTGGCCAATCACGGCAGATTTGTGCTTACAGTCTGCTGGGCTGAACGAAACGATGATGAGGTCGTCCAAGTAATGAGATTGGAGGAGTGACAATATTTGAAAATTGCTTCTCCATTAGCTGCTTAATGAATCGTTTGGTGAATTGTCTGTGAAATCCTTTCATTACAGTGTATTTTTCTACTGATCGTCATCTCGTATATCTCGGTTGTATCTGGATGTCATACTTAAAGAGTTGGCAAGTCAAGCTGTTAGTCTGTCATATAGGGATCCATGCATCATCTAACAAATCCATACATCCATCTGATGAATTAATTTATCCATCAGTCATCCATAAAATCCATCCATCGATCCAACCAATCATTCATCATTTCATACACCCATCCATTAGAAATCAGTCCGTCTGTTCATCCATCCATCTAGTCCATCAATCCATCCTTCCATCCATCCACCTATCCACCCACCCAACCAGCCAACAAGCAAGTTGGCAAGCAATCATTTATATCTAACAAATGCAAGAAAATGGCAATGTAAATGGAATTACGGAATGAAGGAGAAATTAAGATGGGAGGTAGAGATTTTTAAGTACTGAAGATGGGATGTACAGAAAAAATTAGAATGAAGACAGAATGCACATAAGAAGAATGAATAAAACTATAATGTAAAGAAGAAAGGATAAATAAAGATGTTTTTTTTTTTTGTATTATACAGAATAAACATGTTCCACTTTTTACATTTTGTTCTAGATTATCTAATGTTGACCACTGAAGCACATTTTTAAATGCTCTCCAGTGGCGGATCCTGAAAATCCATTTCGGGGAGCTCCTAATCCTCGGATTCTTTAACATTAAAAATAATAATAAAAAATTTAAAAAATTATTGATTGCAAAATTTAGTCAGATCTGCTATTGCTTTCAGTCATAACAAACTATTTGATACATCAGTCATAACATTAATCCTTTTAACTATTAATACAGATAAATAAACACGACTATGTGTTATTATAGCCTGCAGTTAAACACATATGAAAATTTAAAAAATGATATGTTATTATAGCTTACAGTAACAGTTGAACACAAGAGTTTTGAGTTTTTTCTTTTTGTTTTTCAGAATGTTTTGATTTATGACACATGACTAATGGACAAGATCCCTAGCTGATATTCTTTGTGTTCAGATTAAAACTGGATACATGTGACAAGTCCTTGGTCTATACAGACGGATACATTCACACAGACTCAGCCAATGATATATTAGCTAGTGAAGACAGGTAAGAAATTAGTCTTATTATTATGTGCTTTTGTCCAAGCGTTATTGCCAGAATGGTCTGGACCATCTTCTAATAATTACTTAATAAAGAGCAACAATTCTATAGAGGACATTGATCCTATGATAGCCTCTTGTAACAGCATTTATCAGTGTTTGAAAAAAGCACTTATTCGGTTGTCTGACAAGTTAAAATTGCTTGGACAAACAGAATGTCAAGTAGAAATAATGGCAGACAGGTAGATTGTCTTGTGCATAAGTAAAAATGTCTGCTTATTTTTACTACTGTTTAATATAGTTTTAGTTCAATTAGAAAATGGTTTTGACTCTTTTGGAAATGGCAGTAATTGGAAGAAACACACATTTTGAAAGATTTGTCTGTACATCAATTGGATTGTTTTATGCAAAGAATGATTTTAAACATAACAGGTTTGTTATTGAAATGTGATATAATTATTCTTCTTGAAGTGCTCAAGTTACTACAAAGATAATGTAAATGATTCTGTGATCACATCTACTTTATTTCAAACATGGGCATCAATAGCTTTCTGGAAGTGGGGTTGGGGAATGGATCTGGGAGGCTTCCTGGAAGTGGGTGGATGGAATCGTGGGGATGTTGGTGATATGTAGGCAAGCCACCACCCTAATCTTTTTTTTTTGAAAATCCATGATTTTTGAAATCCCTTTTCCTGCTAAGTGTTACATCAATATCATAAAGAGAAACACTGGGGGGAAATATTATTTAGGCAGTTTAATTTCAATTTTTGAAGGAAAAAGATGGTGGGATAATTATATAGGCATCCCCCTGTCCAAAAAGGAGGAGATGTATCCCTCCCTGTACTCCCAGAGATTAATGCCCATGATTTCAAGATAAATAATAAAGATAATTTATCCATGTTGAAAACCAAACTAATTATATAACAGTGAAAGAGTACAAAAAGATATGCACAGAATCGTATTGACGAGAGTGAGGTTAGTGGAACAATCAAAGAAACATATATACAACGTACAAAACATGACAATGAATAACTCATTGTCTTTCTTCTGACACCTTTACTAATCTCTTTATGTGAAATATGACACCACAGTTTGTATCTATCACCATAAATACATACCTATACTACTTGACAAACAGCACTTACGTTTATACCCATATCTTACTTCTGAAGCTATGGGAAAAAAAAGTGTAAAAGGTTTTGAACATCAAATGAAAGATATGATAGCACATTTTTTAGTATTATTTTAATTATTAAATATTTTAACAAATATAATTTTGGGCATTATTTCAATTATTAAGTATTTTATGAACAAATATTATTTTGAGCATTATTTGAATTATTAAATATTTGTATTTGCTGTCATATCTGTGGGAAAGGATATAAAAGATCCTTTGCTGTTAATCGGAAAATGTAACCTTTGTGGCAATAGCAGGTTTCCTCTAAAGACCATGAGTCACAGAATATAATATGTCAGACATCTAATAGCCACTGAGTAAACAATCTGCTGGAGTTCTGTTAAACAAACACTCCTATAACAAAGCCAATATGAAAACACACATTAAAAATGATAATATTATTGTTTAGAAATACCTTACACAGGACAGCTTGCTTGTACTGCGACTGCCCACACAGGTCTATATTTTAAACAAAGCAACAGATTAATATTGTCACATAACTCACAGAGGTATTGCCACTGTATAAGTCTGTAACATTTTCATAGTTCTGTAACATGAGGATCCTGATTGAGACCATGTTTAGTGTTAGACTGTTTCACTTTGAACCTATTCTCTACAAATGTCAGACATTATTTCATATGTGAACAATACTACTCTCTATACTGTCATGTTGTTTGGAAAATTTTGAGGTGTACAGCAAAACAAAGAATGCTACAGTGGATGGTTTAAATCAGATGTTTGTAAAAATAAAAGTGCTGGACAGGGGTTTTTCCCATCATTTTTCTAGTGTTCTGAATGAATTGGTTTGATACTTGAAAGCCAGTTTATTTTAAACAGATGCATGTTTGGACAAAGTCCACTGAATGCTATTTTATAAATATTGTTATAATTTTCATTGACATTGACACCATTGACATGCTTTCTGGTTACCCATGTGACATGACCTAAAACAAACATCCAACATTTATTCATAGATAGGCAGATACAGTCATTTTCAGTGTACAGGTTTGAGTGTACTTCTAAACATGGAACCTTCATTTAGATAAATACAGACATACGGATGGATGGATGGATGGATGGATGGATGGATGGATGGAGGGGTAGGGATGGATGAATGGACAGATAGAAAGACAGATAGACAGACAGTTGTCTTCAGTGTATCTCTGGAGAAGCTTAGAAAATAATTCCAAAGATGTAATCTTCACTAAGCAAGAGATAATTGTTCAGGCGTCTTTGAGTAGAAAATAAGTATGACCCACATATGGGTTATGCAAACACAAATTTAAATAACCCATTTCATTTTGTGTAAACCATTTATAAAATATGACAACTTGTAAATGATGTGAAGCAAATGGAAAGTGGGTTACATAAAAATAAACTTGGTCTAACTCGGCGCGTTCTAACCAAACAATCATTCTCACAATTTTGACGGCTGTTGTTTTTGGTTTCAGTGACTAAGAAGAATGTAAAATATTATGTTTTCCTTTACATCTTTAACATACAAACAGTGATTATTTATTTTAATTAGTTTCAAATTTCTGTTTCACTCCCAGAGATTCCAGTGCTCAGACTTAAATGAATAAATTTCAGTTTCTGTTACATGTTCCTCCAATATAGTGTTGATCGGTGGGTAAGAAAAATATCTTTTTATCCATGTTTCAGACTAATAATTGCTTTTAAAATTTTTGATTATAATTTTTTAGGGTATTTTCTTTAATGGAAACTCAATTTTAGCTCATATTTTATAAAAGGGTTACACGAAAGTTTTGTTTTCACATCCCATATGAGGGTCACACAAATCTTAAATTCTGACAGACCTATACAATTATCTTTTTCTAAATGAAGGTTACATCTTTAGAATTATTTCTAGATCACTCTAAAGATACATTGAAAACAAATGTATGTTTGTATTTAGCTAAATGAAGGTTAGATCTTTAGAATTATTTTCTTGGTTACTTTAAAGACTACACTGAAAACAAATGAAACCTGTACCAAAAACAATTTAGGTTTACATAAACTTTACCAGTTGAAACATTTAATTTTGGTGAATTAGTTTTATCTTTAATATTTCTGTACAGCTATATTAATCTATGATTTCTGTCATCTTTTGCTGGCATTTTTAAAAAACTGTAACAAAATTAATGCAGTAAAGTTTACAGGCTCAGCCCTCCCACTTTTTTCTCCAGTTTTTAGCATGGTTAAAAATGTCTGAGGTAATAAACCGAAAAGACGCCAGAATCGCTATAAAGGGAGTTAATATTTTAAAATTTTCCTTATAGGGCATTGTGCGTGAGGCACACTTGGTTTCACTGAACACATTTTATACACCCATAAAAATTAGCTTTGAAAATCCATCCTTCGTTACTTGTTTAAAGTATTGAACACTGAGATGTATTGACAAACTAAAATGCTGGAAGTTCAGCGTGTGAGTGGGTTAGCTATGTTGGGTGGAACATGAGCAGGGTACATGTTTTCAGACCACAAAAGACAGCAGTGGAATGTTAATTATCCTATGATACGTTAGTCTGGACAGAGATCTGGAAAATCTGTGATCTGTGACGTAATGTCAGACATCAGATGGAGGAATTTCCTGTTTGCGTTTTTACCATCAAGGTGTATTTGCACCTGGGCTTCACAATTTCTCTGTGTTTTCTGTTCAAAAATTAAAAATTTGTTTGATTGTTCTTCATGCATGATATTCACATTTTGTATAAAGACATAAGACACAGATATTTACCATAATATCAAGCAAACATGTAAAATGTAAGTATATCAACCCCTACAATTAAGATAATGTCCACGGCAAAATAAATGCCTTATAGAAATAGTATCCTCAGCATTTTCCCCTGCAATTTTAGTCTAAAGTATACTTTATTATTTTTAATAGCAATTTTAGTGTAAAGTATACTTTATTATTTTTAATAGTAAGAAAAAAATACACCTTGAAAAAAAAAGTGCTGCAGAGAAAGAAAATTTTTGTGGCAATCTCCATGGCATTGCCGATTGCCATGTGCAATTTCAGGGTATATTCTGATAAATATAAGTATGTATAGACATATTCAGTCATCATTTATAAAATAGAAAACATTGTAATTTCGAAAAATGAAAGTTTCTGGTTAACTCCGAGTTTTAATTTAAGGAAAAATAAGTGGATATTTGGGATGTGGATCTTTTCTCACCTGGTATTCACAGGAATCTAGTTTAAAACCAAGAAACTTTTGAAGAAAATGGAGGAATTTCCTGTTAGCATTTTTACGCACACAATTGTATTTCCACCTGGGCTGGACATTCTTTGCTTTGTTTTCTTTCAATTTCAGGTTGTTAATTAAGAAAGTTACCTTTCAGTATAGAAAACTTATCCAGTTTCTGAAATTGATTGGTTCCAGTTTACTTAGACTTTTAATTTAACCCCTCAAATTGCCCACTGCCATTGGCAATGCCATGGAGATTGCTGCAGAATTTTCCATTTCCATGGCGTAAAAAAAATTTAAGGTGTATTTTTTTTCTTGTTACTAATATTACAAATAAAGTATAAATTTGTTATGGAAAATGCTGTAGACACTATTTCTCCAAAGCATTTATTTTGCTGTGAACATTTTCTTAATTGTAGGGATTGTAATTGAATGACAAATAAAGGTAAATTTAGACAGAACTTTACTAGTTTCTAAGTAATTACTTTATTTAGTAACTGGAGAAAATTGGTCGCATGTACATTCCATTGGCATCCAAGATGGCTACTTTAGTAAAGCAAACTTCTCTCTGGCTTCTGGGTTGTTGGTATTTGTATGTAAGTGAAATTCAAATAATGTCACAATCAGGGCTGACATATTCTAGTAATCTAAAACAACCATCTTAAGGAATTGTTTGCAAGAAAACACTTTCAGTCTCTTTCTGTTAATTACTATTAAGCTTATAACTCTATATAAAAGAAAACTGGACATGGATGCAATCTGTAATCCTTCATTACAAAAAACTTGATAAGCTGAAGACTTGAACAGGTGGAGAGCAAAATTAACTTTCAATTCTGGAATATGGCATATTTTGGTGGGTGGTTGAAATAAAGTCCTGTCAGAGCTATTTCAAGTTTGTTATCAAAACTCTTGCCAAAACCATTAACAGCAAGCATGTAGGCAGCTGTTAAACATTCTAACATTTTAAATTTGTGTAATAAATTGTAACAAACTTTTTTAAGATGGAGCGTTTGGTGCATAAATCATCTGTCAGATGATAACAGCGCCATCTTTAGGAACTTTAAGACAGATATTTTAGGCAATGTACAAAAAAACTGTAAATTGGTTTTAATACAAGAGATAATTTTTATTGCTTTGGAAATTATGACCATAATACTATTAATAGTTCTAAAAACATTAAAACAAGATTTTTTTGTTTTAACAAAAATATATTCTAACTCATGCAATTTACAGAAACATGCAATTTACAGAAACATGCAATTTACAGTAAAGCTGACACAAGCATAAACATGTTTTTGTTAAATTTTATGTCAGCTTCACTCTCTGTTTCTGTAAATTGTTGAGAGAATATATTTTTGTTAAAAAAAAATCATGTCTTAATGTTTTAAGAAATATTATAGTCATAATAAACTATTATCTAATCCACAAATTAGTATTAGGAGAATAAGATATAATAATGCTATATAAAAAATATTTTTTTTTACTTTAAAAGATTTAGAATTTAATGCTGAATTAAAATAAACATGGTAATGAAACACAATATTTCTGTATATATAGAATATAAATTTTCAGTTCCGATTCATTTTGAACAAACAAAAATATATGTATATTGAGCTGACCATTAAATAATAACAGAAGCTATTATCTAATCCACAAATTAGAATTAGGGTAATACAATATAATATTACTGTATCGAAAATTTAAAAGCTCCACTGAGTTGACTATTAAATAATAACAGAAGCTTTATCTAGTCATAAATCAGTGTTAAGATATTTCATTAGTGATGTCTGCCGACACATTGGTATACTAATATCTAATCACTCATATTGATTTACAAGATCTAAATTTCTCTTCTGCCCCGACCTTTTCTACCGTTTCACAAAGAGAACTATTTTCAAACGTGAGACTTTTTTTTAACAGTTGTGAATGCTAATTCCAATCCATTATATCTATAGATATACATACCAATAAAAGAGCTGCTGATATATTTGTCTTTTGATTATATCAAGACGGCGACTCTTGTGTACTCATTTGGAAGAAAACATAAAGGAACTATGTGTCTATTTATTATCGGTTTCAGGTTGAAATATCCTGAATACAAATTTGAGGATTAGTGAATTAGTAACACTTATATACCTTGATGATTTGATAAGACTGTTACGTGAAATAAGTTACATTCCTGATGAAGGTTAAAAGAAATATGAGCAATTGTTCAAAACTGACTTACTCAATTAGCTGATATGGTAGCTTACTCTTCAGATATACCTAGGCACGATATTGCAGAGTTAACACAGCCGGAAACTTAATTTACCAATGTACTTAAGTGTAAAATCCTGAAACTGAATATGAAATCATTGTGTCATTTTGACAGAACAGATCAGTTAGTTTTGTTTTGATGTACAAGAAATTAGTGCATTTCGTGTCTTGACGTCACTAGAATTTATGCATTAATGAGTATATTTATATATACTTTTACCAAAAAAATATTGTTTGGTTTTTGACATTTTTAAGCCATATCTCATAATAGTTATGTGACAAAAATCAATTAATTTTAGTTTTGACTACACTTGTGATGAAAATATGCTAATTAAATCTTTTGACATTACAAGTAATTTTCTATTGAAAGGTTTATTTATATCTACTTTACAAAAGAAATATTGTTCAGTTCATGACATTTGCTAATTATATCTCACAATAGTGCATGTTGTTAATTTAATATGGGTGAGAACATAACAGTAAGTAGTTGTCAAGGTGATTTGTAAATATTAAACAAAAATTAAAAAATGTACTAGAAACATAACATGCTGTGTGTCACCAATTGAGGTTCTGTTTTTTTCTTTCTTCAAAAACTGGTCATTAAGGACCGTCTGTAATGAATATTAATTTTCTGGGAAAGATTTTGTGGTTACATTTTATCCACACTTTTTAAATTAAAACAAAAGTATTGTTTGTTTATTGATACCACAGTACATTATTTATCGGCTATTAGGTGCCAGACATATGGTGTTTGCAACTCAATCAATACTGCCACATGGGTTACTCTTTCCAATTGGCATCAAGGGATCTTTTATATTTGCCTTAAGACTGATAGGACAACACATACCATGGTCTTTGATAAACCAGTTGAGTATCACTGGTTGGTGCAAGTGGCATAGACCCTTGTGGGTTAGAGTAAATATTGAGATTAAAAATCCTATTCCTCTACAGAGATTTGATCCCTGTACTTACCAGCTTTGAGTCTGACAACATAACCAATCTACCACTAGGACTGGCAAAAACAAATTCATTTATATTTATTGAAACCGAATTTATAATTTTGTTTAACTCCACCACTAGAGCACATTGATGTATTAATCATTGGCTACTGGATGTCAAGCATTTGGCTATTTTGAAACATAGTCACATGTGAGCCAGCCTCCAATAGGTTTTGAACCACTGTCATTAGCTTGTGAGTACCACATACTACTGCTGGACCACCGAGGCTCACATACCACTTGAATGAATACATCATTATGAAAATGAGTGTGGTTTATTCAAATACATTGATTAAATTACAAGCAAAAAAGAGGTGGTAAGTTTAGATCAAAAACTTATAACCAAACCCCGTTCAGGTTAACCAGTGCTTAGTGTAACATTTGTTTAAATCATTCCAGGGAAATGGAGAAAGATTGAAATCAATTGCTTATGGATTATTAGATCGTAATATGAAATTTTAATGTGTCATTAATTGATATTTTTATTGATGTAATTTGACATTTTCCATTAACCAAAGGTTAAGCTAATATTTGAAGAAAAAAGATTCAATAAATTGACTGATAAAACAAATGTCATTTTATGAGATGGTTATGTAGCTAAGACTAATAGTGGAACAATTCTCAAATAGTTACACACCTACTGGCCAACTCATGGACACAAATGCAAATGTTTGTTTAACAACTCCCCAACACATTGTTTATGTAGTGGCTATTAAGTGGCTATGTGGATTTTGTCTTGAGATGAAACCCAATACTGCCACAAAGACTACTCTTTATTTATAGCAGCAAATAATCTTGTATATGTGCATTCCAACAAACAGGACGGCACATACCACAGTCTTTGATAAGCAGTTGTGAACCATTTGTCAGTATATACAACATAAGTGGTATATACCTACCCATTGAGCCTTGTCAAGCACTCACTCTGGGTTGGAGCTGAAAACTAGATTAAAAATCTATGCCTCAACTAAGATTTGATCCTAGTATCTACCATCTGTGAGTCCAATAGTGTAACAAATTTTACTCTCATACAGAAATATGGTAATCTTACATATTGCAGGCTTTTATGAAATTTGTGGTTTATAATTATTTTCAGTAAATTGTGCAAAGCATTGAGTTTAAGTGTTTAAGGACTTTTAATTGTTTTACCTAAAGAGATAATTTCATTGGTTATTTCAATAAATTCTTAAGACAAATGACATTATGAATATTTCAGTGTTCATGAATATAACAAAAACTGTTTATCTTTTTGACAGTTAAACTAAATTTTTTAAAATACTGAAAAAAATAAGTATATGTTTAGAGAGAATACATAAGATGATTTTAAAATTAACTTGTTTTATTAATTACATTGTAAGGCAAACGACATGATTTTTCAAAAAGCGAATACAAAATAATTGAATATAAATATAGGTATAAATATGCAGATGGTATTCAAAGAAAATTTTAATAGTACTATTTTATTTAATTATGTACAACAGAAAAAAAGTTCTTCTGAAGTGCAGGTAAATTTTTATATTTATATTTTCATACTGTACAAACTAAAATTGAAGATAATGAGAAAATGTATAAACATGCAGATTAAATAGTGGAAAGAAAATTTTAATAGTACTATTTTATTTAATTATAGTACAACAAAAAAAGTTTTTCTAACGTACAAGTACATTTTCCATTTAAAATCTCATACTGTACAAACTAAAACTGAAGATAATGAGAAAACATGTAGATAAAATAGTGCATAGAAAATTTTAATGGTACTATTATATTTAATTATGGTACAAAAAAAAAGTTATTTTTAAATGCAGGTAAATTTTATATTTAATTTCTCATACTGTACAAACTAAAATTGAAGATATTGAGAAATATATATGGAATATTGCAAAGAAAATTTTAATAGCACGATTTTATTTAATTATAGTACAACAAAAAAAGGTTTTTCTAAAGTACAGGTAAATTTTCCATTTAAAATTTCATACTGTACAAACTAAAATTGAAGATATTGAGTAATATATATATATGGAGTTGTGCAAAGAAAAGTTTAATTGTACTATTTTATTTAATTATGTACAACAAAAATGTTTCTCTTAAATGCAGGTAAATTTTATATTTAATTTTTCATTCTGTACAAACTAAAACTGAGTGTAATGAGAAATGTAAAATGATATGTGTTTTGTTTTGAGCTAGCATGGAGTTATTCATTCTGACACAGCACTCCACGGTAGAGCACCGACTCACCTGCAGCTCAATGAATGAGATCATGTGACCTGTGGTCATGTGACTAGCAGGTGTTATGAGAGGCTATTTTGTCCCTCTACAAAGAGATGATGTTAGTCTTTATGTGTGAATTTGTCAAAAACACGGATAATGTTTACACGTCCAATCTTCTCTGACAGTTTCAAGTAAGTCTTTCATTTTATCATGCAGTTGCACTTTTTAATTTAAGTGGGAAGCAAAATACATGTTTTTTCTTTACTTAAAAAAAAGTTAGAATCTAAATTCAGATTTTATTAATCTTATACTATTTAAATTTATTGCTTTTCTAAAAAAATTACCTGTAATAAAATATTGAAAAAAATATAGATACGATATTTAAGAATAAAAATATTAGAATTAAAAAAAATAAAAAATATGTTTTTATCAATATGGTTCTAAAATATTTATAAATGTTTGAGTTACATTAAATATTTACTCTGAAGATTTATATCTATTGGAGTTCTACACTATTAGACTTTGATATTAAAAGCGTATCTTGTCACTAAATTAACTCCGACAGATAAACACTTTAACTGATTGGTGAAATCAATAAAGTCTATTAACACTAACAGGTCTCACATACCTGTTATCAGTTTGTCACCTTTGATGGGCAATACGAATATTGCTATACATTTACCTTGTCCATTACAGGTGACATAATGTGTCTTAGATAGCACAATCTACAACACCTCAGGTGTTGATTATTCCAATCTACAGAACATTCATTTCCGCAACTAACATGTTTATGACATCCCGTGTGTGGTATTGTTTTAAATATTGTCACCTTCATTGGTACATGATGTGCTATCATTAATCCCCAGGGCTATATTAATGTGTGTATTGCCCCCAGGCTTGGTAACTAGCTGTTATATCACCAGACAGAAGTAGTTGTTACAGCATGTTCTACACCAATGAGTGGCCACATCAAACTGTTTATGCCCCTTTAACAGGTGTACAAAAGTGTTCATTCAGTAGTGCTTGATTTCTTTGTGTGAGATCTTCTCATCTTCCACATAATTGAATGGGTTTAGGAATGTTTTCTGTATATGTTACTGATATAATTAAATATTTTTTTCTTTATTTTAAATTAAAAGAATTTAAATAAATAGCAGATAGTGCAATTGAGAGGTATAAAATTTCTATCCCAGCAGGTGGGCAATGAACTAAAAATGTTTAATGGGTTTATTATATATAGTCTTCTGTATATGATACTGATATAATTAAATAATTTTTTCATTATTTTAAATTAAATTAAATTAAAGAGTGCAGTTGGGAGGTATAACATTTCCATCCCCTCAGATGGGCAATGAACTTCATACATTTGGAAATATAATTTGTAAAAATTTTAATTTCAAGACTTTAAAAATTCATTTTGATTTTTAGAACACAATATAAAAAATTATTTATTTATTTTTATTGTCAATTTTTTTAAAACCTTTTTCTTATTTTGAAAGATAAAGGTTCTGCAGATACAATTTATAGTTTAGTTAAAATGATTCCAGTTTGGTGTTGTTAAAGGTATAACACACCAAATGTTAAATCAGTGAAAAATTAAAAATACTTTAACCAAATACTTGCACTTGAATTATTGAAATTATTTTACTTAAAACTACATCTCTGCACAATACAGAATCCAACATAATCTGACAAATCTTGAAAGGTGAAAATATATCACCAACCAGATAATAGTAATTGAATTAATAAAATCCTAAAAACAAACATTATATCAGGTGTTAAACCATATTGCTGTAAAAAACTAAATCAAAAGGTGACTCTGATAAAACTAGAAAATAGGAAATAAACCATTAACAATAACTGTTATCTGCAGCTGATGATAATTATGAATATTGTAACACTAGCTAGAGAAATATTTGTTGACAAGTTAGTCCAGAGACGCAAAGAGATTTCCTATATGCATCATTGTTGGTTTTTAATTTTAAATTTGATGTCAGAACCTGTAATAGCTCAATTGCCCATGGGACACAGCTCTAGGACATATCATGACTTGGGTGGTGGGGGGTGATCATGTAAAAGTGTTAGAATAGCATATGAGATAGGGAGCAAGGTGGGGGGAGGGACAATTGCCATCCCCAGCCTTGAGCAAGTTTCTTATTCGAGCAAAAATTAATGTGGTTTTTTCTTTTAAAACCCTTAAATTCATGCAAATATCAAAATTTATTCCACCTCCCCCCACCCCCGACCTCTAAATGGGAACCCATATGCTTATGAGGATAAGGTGCTCCTATTGGGAGTAGCTAGTGGGAATTTCCCTTCTAGCTCACAAGGCAGAGTTGCCGATAGCTCCAGGACATAGCATCACTTGATGGGGGTGGGGGAACAATGTCATAATGTTAGTATAAAATTCTCCTTGCAATAGCTAGTGGGAATTTCCCTACTAGCTCATTTGGTAGATTACTGGACTCTCAAACTGAGTGTCATGCTTTGAATCTCCTCAGTGGAGGTTGATATTTTCTGTAAACAGTGGGTGGTCCTGGTTATGTTTGTATTTATTTATAATCACTTGCTAGAGTGACATCATTGTGTAATGTAAGTAAGTTTGCCCCACATAATATCCATTGATAACAGGGCATTATTGCCTTCAAAAGAAATGTCTACAAGCGGAACTGTATCATGAAAATAGTAACTACATCAATTTGCTTTTTATTGGGAAGACCAACCAGGATTAAATTACCTCTAAGTGGGAACAAATTACAAACTACAGATGCATGACAATTGTATAAATACTGTCACAATAAACTTGTGGAATGTGCTATCTAAATAAACATTATAGCTCAGATTCGTCATCCATCTTTGATTATATTGCAAAATTGTTTTCATGTTGTTCATACATATTTTTATAACTACTTTATCTCAATCTTTTCTGTGTTATTAAGAAAACAAAATGGGGCCAAGGTCTTAATCGTTTTATTTGTTAACATTGTAATTTTTTAATTGAAACATGGCTCACATGTTTTCAGTTAGATTTGAACGGTTGTTCAGATGAATAGCCATTTTGATGTACAGTTTCATTATTTACTATCACAGAAATCTGGTAATGCATAGATAGGAACAGTATTTTTAATTTGATCAGGGATAGAATTGTGTGAAGTGCAAAAGGAATTGATTCATGTGAAGATTCATGTGTATGTTACAAATTTGATATTTGCTATAGGTCTTTATGTTAAAAATGCACATTTGTGTATGCATTTACATGACCAAAATCATTTTTGAGGAATGCAAACACGTGCACATCTAGCCCTTTAAAAAGTTACATTTCTGACTTTCCCTGACAGGTGACTTCCAAAGAAAAATTAAATAAGATGGCTATCTTATCAAAATAACTAGTATTTATTCAAATATTCATTGTTGCCTAAAATATTACATACCGGTAGTTGCCTTCTTATAAAATCACACCTGAAAATATCCCAAAACCACGCTGAAAAAATGCTGAACTTATGGATCTAAAAAAAAGTTAGGTGAGCAAAAGGCCTGATTACTATATAAATTCATATACTGGGGTAATAAATTTGATATGTATTTCATTGGTATACTGGTTAAGCTTTTGGCAGGTAAGTACAGGGATCAAATCTCAGTCAAGGTATATATTGTTTACATTATACATTATTAAAAAAACAAAAACATTCTTAAGTTTATCATTCTTTACATCTGTTATTCAGTTGAAAATGGTGGTATTCTGGTCTTCATGTTATTGATAGTGTAATTTCTTGGATTCTATAATTAAGTTAATAAAAAAAGCAGTAACAAGTTTGTTTTATTCAGCTTTAGGTTTTTATCTATTGTGTGACTTTATATTGTTATATAAATGACAAAAGGTTTCACAAATCTGTTTGAAATTTGTCTTGTTATTGTGAAAGAAACCTGGAGCTGCCTTCATCTGGTATCAAGTTAAGTATCACTGGCTGGCTGGTAATTCGGAACCCTTGTACACAGTGCTATAAATCTGTTAAACAACACACATACAAACTGAATTTCATAGTGGGATGTAACCCAAATGGTAGTGTGTCCACCTGTGAAGCAGTCTATCGTTAGATTGGACTATCCACAACTGGTTCATCAAAGGTCATGGTATGTGCTTTCCTGTTTGTGGGACAGTGCATCTAAAATACCTCTTGCTGCTTATTGGAAAGAGTAGCTTATGTGGCAGCAGGGGGTTTTCTCTAAAAAATAAATGTGAGAATGACCATATGATTGATGTCCAATAGCTGACGATAAGATAAAAATCAATGTGCTTTAAATAAAACAAACTTTACTATTAAAACACACACATACAAAGTGAATTTCATGTGTTTAAAAAACACTTAAATGTATATGCAGGACATGATAAATTTATTTATTTTTTCTTCACTTGAACACATTGATTTGTTAATCAGCAGTTACTGAATGTCAAATATTTCATAATTTTGACATAGTCATCAAAAGAATCCACTATATTTTTACATGCACTTTTATAGGAACATACCACAACCTTTCATTTACCAGTTATGTAGTGTTGGTTGGGATGGAGAAAAATCGCATTAGAGAATGAGTCAACTGAGGGGGTTCGATCCTAGGACCAAAGCATCTCAAGCTAACATTCTACAGAAATGGAATAAAAATCAAATTCTATTTTGGTACATTTTTATTTAAATTTCCCCACCAGTCATTTTAGCACCAATGCTATTTGTAAGAGGAATATAATACAAAAAACATAGTCCTGAGAATACACATATTTTTTCAGTTACTTTATATCTAAAGGTGTAATAAATTTTTTAGTTCCTTGATTCTAAGCCAATGAAACATGCCATGTGCACTTGATGTATGGAAATAGAACCAGACTTTGAATTTTGTCTGATGGCTTGCTTCAAAAATCTTTAAACTGAAAAATAAAATAATTCTGTTGTCATGGCAATATATCTTTTATGACTTTCAGCCAATGAAATTTGTGGTTGCAATTGGCAATGCTTATGTAAAAACTTCTGTATGATTGGTTTATAGCAGAAATGTACTGCAATTCTAGAAATATAAACATTTACTTATTTTCATTAAAATGTCACTGAAACGGCATAGCAAAATGATTATCTATGGCAATTAGACATTATTTACTCAATCAATAGTCATTTATTTAATAAACCAGATGACATCCATGGCAGAAATTCTGGAATTAGATAAACACACCATTTAGGAGGAGGTGTGTGTGTGTGCAGTAATATCACAAGTTGTGCATGTGTTTCCTGCCAATGGACCATTACTGTGACCACCCAATGAAACAAAAATATTTCAAACATGCATACTTTCTTTTTTGGTTGAGTATATGTCTGAATTTAAGAAGCTGGGTTTTATGATTCAGACATTTAAAGCCTGAATTCACGAAGCCTGTTTTTCTCTTATATCTACAATGCTTAAATGTCTGTGTTTAAGAAAAATAGCCTTCTTAAATTTAGGCCTTAAAAGTTTTATAAGTACAAGGCAAGTTTTATAACTACAGAGCAAGTTTTATAAGTACTGATAAAGTTTTATAAGTACAGAGCAAGTTTTATAAGTATGGAGTAAGTTTTATAAGTATAGGGCAAGTTTTATAAGTATGGAGTAAGTTTTATAAGTACAGGGCAAGTTTTATAAGTATGGAGTAAGTTTTATAAGTACAGGGCAAGTTTTATGAGTATGGAGTAAGTTTTATAAGCACAGGGTAAGTTATATGTATTGAGTAAGTTTTATAAGTACAGGGCAAGTTTTATAAGTATGGAGTAAGTTTTATAAGTACAGGGCAAGTTTTATAAGTATGGAGTAAGTTTTATAAG
>JAULBS010074891.1:0-20515 GCA_032355785.1 Symmetromphalus regularis
TTTCCGTTCCAACCAGTGGTCCACAACTGGTTTATCAAAGGCCGTGGTATGTGCTGTCCTGTCTATGGGACGGTGCAGATAAAAGACCCCTTGCTGCTTATCGGAAAGAGTAGCCAATGTGGTGGCAGCGGGTTTCCTCTAAAACATATGTCAGAATGACCATGTGATTGACGTCCAATAGCCGCTGATAAGATTAAAAATCAATGTGCTATAGAGGCGTCGTTAAATAAAACAATCTTTACTTTAAACAAACGTTATGTCTCTGCACTGCATCTCCAAGGCCAGTTGCTAGCTGGATCTGTTCCAAGGTTAAATACTGTTTTAAATAACAACGCCTCCACACATACTTGATGATGTGTGATGTGAGTGTACTAGCTAGCAAAACCAGAGCTGCAATGGGTTTTAAGATCAATCTGTATTTTGCCAAACCCATTTGGGCCATTTTCATTCCAGCCAGTGGTCTATAACTTATGTAACAGGCTACATTATGTGCTGTTCTGTTTGTGGGAAAGTGTATATAAAAGATCTTTTACTACTGATTGGAAAGTTTGTTTGTTTAACAACCCCCCCCCCCCTCCCCCACCCCCGGGCCTAAAATACAAACATCGGCTATTGGGGGTCATTGATTGGTTAGACATAAAACATTAAAAATAAATCAGTGTAAAGGGCTGATTTATATTATTCAGTGTATGAAATAGAAAGAGAAATATATATAATAAACAATAGAATACATATCACTATGATAAAAATGTAAAATTCACTATAATAAATAAAACAATGGTAAATACAAATTCAAGAAATCTGATTAGTAAGAGTAGCCTATGTAGCGGTAGCAGTTGCTGGTTTCCCGGTCGTCCAATCAATCCTTCTCAGTGGACCCATTTGCAGTTTAGGCTATTTTCCATTCCAAACAGTGCTCCACAACTGGTTCATCAAAGGCCATGGTATGTGTTGTACTGTCTATGGGACAGTGCATTTAAAAGACCCCTTGCTGCTTATCAGAAAGAGTAGCCTATGTGGCGGCAGTGGGTTTCCTCTAGATAAATGTGTCAGAATGACCATATGATTGACGTCCAATAGCCGATGATAAGATAAAAATCAATGTGCTGTAGATAAAACAAACTTTAATTTTCAATAGCAGGTTTCCTCTGAAGACTGAGTTGCAAACATTTGTTTATAGCCGCTAAATAAAAAATGTGCTGGGGTGTCATCAAGCATCAAGCAAAATTCTTTCTCTCTCTGTCTATAGTCTGTTTACGCTACTTGTAACATGGATTTATATCGATTACTTTTGTTTGCGTGAACCTAAGCGAAAAAGGACTAGAGGTTTGGAAATAGCAACAACGTTCTATGTTCCAATTTTCTTTATTACTTTGTTAAATAATAATTTAAAATATTCCTCATTACCTTGTATGTTAAAATGAGAAAAATTGCACATCATTAATAACACTTTGCAGACGACAGTATTACAAAGAAAGGTAACTGTCCATTTTAACATTCGGAACATCTCGGCCATTTCCGGTAATATTCGTATCTCTTTTATCGTTTTTGCTTTAATAAATAATTTTTTGCATTGATATTAATTTATGATAAATATATTTATAAATTAATAATCGCTTACCTTAAAAATACATTATACAAATAATTACCTAACGCTCCTATTTTTATATGAATTTTGCAGCAAATAAAACATGGCGGTCTAAGTAATGCTGGCTCGAAATGTAAAAAAATTACTTTTGAATGCCGTTTAAACATTATAGAACCAAAGGACAAACCAACCCAGACAAAAAATAGGACATTTGTTTTATTTCGAAAAATATAAACATTAATGAGGTAAGTTATATATTTTGTTTTTTATTTGTCCAAAACCATGTTCCAAGTAGCACAAACAGACTATAGTATTCTGCATACAAGTTTTACACTATGAACTAATTGTTGGCTTACTGTTTAGATTGACAGATAGCTAGAGCCACAGTTCCTTCACAAGAAGATAAAAGGCAGAAGATAAGACTTGAAGAAATAATATGTATCTTGGCTAAAGGGGATTTAGACAAATGCTCCTTCAGTCTCGATTCACTCACTTGGACATAACTTGCTTGGCAGGGTCTAAAAGTGTTTGTGTCCATGGCGTGTTAAGATCATCATATACTCAACAAAAAAAGAAAGTGTGCATGTTGAAAAAGTTTTGTTTCATGGGATGGTCATAGTAATAGTACATTGGCAGAAAACACTTGCTCAACTTATGATATTACTGTACACACACCTCCTCCTAAGTGATGTGGTTATCTAATTCCAGAATTTCTAAAGTACAAATTTGGTCATAGGTGGAAATGTTTAATCAGAAAATCTAGTAATTTTTGGCGGTTATTTTGTTTTTCGATTTTGAGGGTATTCAGCTTGGTATCCTATTTTTTCATAATCAGCACCCCCAAAATAGCTTAATAGAACTGGATACCAACTTTTACTCAAAAATGCCCTAACCAGTCACATTTTTTTAGATATGCTCTAGTCTATTGGCACGGTCCTGGCACAATGTCGTCTGGTTTATGAAATAAATGATTATTGAGTATACATGTATATGATTATATATGAGTAGAATTTAATGTTCCTCTCCATTCCTCAAATGATCACAAAAAGACTACTAAGTAAGTGTAACTATATACTATTTTAGAATCTGTTATAGCATTCACGTTACATAATGAAAGAATTCTTTTCTTTATTGTATATTTCAGATTTTTGAGATTACTATGTTATAAATGTGCTTTGATTTTATACCAGGTAGGGCAAGAATAGTAAAATAATTTTAAATTGACTTTTCTGATAAGGGAATAATCCTGTTTTGGGTATATTTGGGTAAAATGTTTTTGCAATTAAGAGGATTCTACTGTAATTGGAGATTTCACTACATCTGCAGAATGTGGTACCAATTGCTGCTTCAGAACCAAAAGAGTGTAAGTTGAGGTAACAAAAGTAAAGTTTGTTTTATTTAACGACGCTTCTAGAGCACACTGATTTTTATCTTATCATCGGCTATTGAACGTCATACATATGGTCATTCTGACATGTATTTTAGAGGAAACCCTCTGCCGCCACATTGGGTACTCTTTGCGATAAGCAGCAACGGGTCTTTTATATGCACCGTCCCATAGACAAGACAGCACATGCCACGGCCTTTGATAAACCAGTTGTGGACCACTGGTGGGAATGGAAAATAGCCCAAACTGCAAATGGGTCCACTGAGAAGGATCGATCCGACGACTGACCGGTTCACAGACAGACACACTACCGTTTGAGCTAGATCCTGCTCTCTTTTTAAACAAAGCAGATTTGTCCCTAGTCAGAAGAAAGATGTTTTTTTGGAACTCATGTATATATGTATGTCATTCAAGTTGACAAATGTATATGTCAGCTTATTTATCATGCACATATATTTCTTGATGTAGCAGGAAGTGAGGGAGAAAAATGTCTGTAAGTCGGCTCAGTTCATTGGTCCACTCGCCTGACAAGGTCACATGACATACAAGTGGCCGTGACCCATCGTATCTATAAGGGACCCAATTAAAATGATTTGTTTGTGGTGCTCCAGTGAAGAAACTGTTCATGTTGCTGAAAAGAGTTTTATAAAATACCTTTCATATTGTAGAAGAATAAAAAGAGTAAAGTTTGTTTTATTTAACAATGCCTCTAGATTGATTTTTATCTTATCATCGGCTATTGGACGTCATTCTGACATATGTATTTAGAGGAAACCCGCTGCCGCTACATATGCTACACTTTCCGATAAGCAGCAATGGATCTTTTATATGCACTTTCCCACAGACAGGACTGCACATACGACGGCCTTTGATGGACAAGTTGTGGACAACTGGTTGGAACAGAAAATATCCCAAATTGCAAATAGGTCCACTGAGAAGGATCGATCTGATGATTGACTAGTTCACAGGCAGACACGCTACCGTTTGAGCTACATCCCGCTCCTTTCATATTGTAGAAGAACTTTTCATTCTGAATTTGAGTCAGTTTTGTATCTGTTGTTGTTGTAGACCACCTCAATACAGGGCCAGATTCAAAAAGGGATGTCTAAAAAGTACCTAATTTTTGTTTCCAATTGTAGTTAATTTTAATTTACTCTCAAACCCCTCCTTTCTCTATTAATAGAGGATATTAAACGAGTTGCTATTTATTATCAAATGATTTAACAAGGGACATAAATATGATAATAAATGTAATGAGTTTGATATTCTATTTATTACCCAAGACAATTTTAATCGTTCTATTCTTAAAAATTTTAAAGAACGGTTTGGAAAAATGGTATCCTATAACATTATGGATGACATTCTTATAGAAAAAATTAATATGTTCTTAAAGAATAAATAATCGTTCCTACAGAATAAATGTTCTTATAGAATAAATGTTTTTAAAGAATGAATAAACATTCTTACAGAATAAATGTTCTTATAGAATAAATGAATATGTTCTTATAAAATAAATAAACATGTTCTTATAGAATGAATAAATGTTCGTACAGAATAAATGTTCTTATAGAATAAATATGTTCTTATAGAATAAATGTTCTTATAGAATTAATGAATGTTCTTATAGAATAAATATGTTCATATAGAATAAATATGTTCTTATAGAATGAATGTTCTTATAGAATACATTGTAAATGTTCATATAGAATAAATAAATATGTTCTTACAGAATGAATAAATGTTCTAATAGAATAAATGAATATGTTCTTCTTACAAAATAAATGTTCTTAACATCATATACAATAAATAAATATTTTCTTATAGAATAAATGAATGTTCTTATAGAATAAATGAATGTTTTTATAGAATAAATGAATATGTTCTTATAGAATAAATGAATATGTTCTTATAGAATAAATGAATATGTTTTTATAGAACAAATGCCCATGGATACAGTTTTAATAAATAATCCACCATACTTAGCAACATGAATTATTTTTGCATTCTACACGGAACACGTTTTACAAAGAATATATTGCTGACAAGACAAACAGTTAATAATATCACACAAGTAGACGCAATATTTTATTAATGTTGTGCAATTTATTTTAAAAAATTTTTAAATCTTTGTAACCGAGATAACTAGACATTTGACATATTTCTGTCTACAGATTTTTTGCAGTTAAGTTAAAATATAGGGTGTCTAATAATTACTTTGTTGCATATTTACTTTATTTTATATTTTTATTAAAATGTCAGTGACCCAAATTACCAGACATGTAGCAATTTTAAGATAACAGATTTTTTAGTATCGTGTCCAAATATTTAACATCTTTTTAATAATATAAGACAAAATAACACAACCACACTGTTTAAAGAAATGGCGTTTCTAAAATTTATTTTTTAAACATTTTTATGAGAAATGCAATGTAAGCCATTTTGAATTAAAACTGTAATACAGCTATTTTGAATTTTATAATGAGGTCATGCAAAAATGTGTAAAATATGCAAAAATCCATTGTTTCATGGTCAAAATCATCAATTTTTAAAGATTTGTTAGTTATTGTGCCTCTTTGATCCTTTCAAAATTGTGCCTCTTTGATCCTTTCAAAAACAACTGACAGAATTCTGTTATCACCCTTAATTTGGCTGAAACGTGGAATTTTATACCCGTCATTAAAAGGAAAATCTTTTTTTTTATATCTGGTTTGTTGCATATTGTTGAGAAAAGACGGCTGTCTTCTTTATCTTCCAAATACATAATCAAATAATAACAAAGTGAGTGTAACTTTATATTAATTTAGCATCTGTTATCACATTCAGGTTACGTGGTCAAAAAATTCCTTGCTTTATTGTATATTTCTGATTTTTTAATTACTATATGATAAATTTACTTTGATTTTGTACCAGATAGTATAAGAATAGTCGCATGATTTTAAATCAGCATTTCTGATAAAGGAATAATTGCATGATATATTTGAGCAACATACCTATGCAGTTAAAAGGATTTTACTTTATAACAAACAGTTAAACAGTTACAGTCAAGATATGTTCTGACCAAACAAACAGAGATTATTATTTACTGCGGGGTCATTATTTACTGCGAGATATCAATGATAATTATATGAATCCATAGGTTACTGCATGGTGTGGTCATCCGATAATACTTTTCAAGCACACAGTATAACAAAAAATATATAATTTTATTTTATTTTATAAACTTTACACACAAAATATAATTATATAACAAATAGTTAAACAGTTATGGTCAAGATACCATCAGACCTATAGTTAAACAGTTATGGTCAAGATACAATCAGACCAAACAAACAGAAATAATTGCCACCAGTATTGAGGTTATTATTTACTGCGACACCGTTATTTACTGCTAGATATCAATGTTAATTACAAATGAATCCATAGGTTACTGCTTGGTGTCAAACGCCCCAGAACTGACAAGCTGAAATTGACCATCATCCAGTGACATGACACTCTGAAACTAACCTTATCCACCGACATGACAAACTGATAAATACGCATCAGTTGTCCGTGCAAATTGTATCGGACAATTGTTGTGGTACGGTTATCTCTGACTCCAATTAGCAAATTACCCTGTACGGGATTCCTCTATGATGGGATTCGTTAGCAGTGTAACTACGGTGATTACACATCTGCCGATGATGAGTCGAACTTGCAGTGGGGTTTACTCGGAGAACACTTAATTAACCCCACATGTCTCGCCGATCATCGAATTAGTGGTGAACAGCGTGGCATAGTGCAATCAAAGTCTTTTAATACGTTGGTCATGGGAATATTTTGTAGATCACTAATTAACAGAGTTAAGTGCAGTTGAGTGTGAATATGGGCCAATGGTGTTTGAGGCTGGGGTCGATACAGGGGAATGTGGTTTCAGCCTGGGGTGGGGTGGATAGAAGGGAATGGGATGTGAGGCTGGAGTTGATACAAGGGAATGTGGTTTGAGGCTGGGGTGGTGTTGATACAGGGGAATGTGGTTTGAGGCTGGGGTCGATACCAGAGTATGGGGTTTGAGCCTGGGGTGGATAGAAGGGAATGGGATGTGAGGTTGATACAGGGGAATGTGGTTTGAGGCTGCGGTGGTGTTGATACAGGGAAATGTGGTTTTGTACAAATGCTCCCCGCCCCCCCCCACTCGCCCCAGTTTGGAAATTCTATGCCTAAAATCATGACTAAATATTTAACAAATAAAATATATTTTACAACTGTTCGTATTTGATTTGAACTGAATTTCAAATTATTAATGATTAATCAGCATCTAGCCATCAGATTGCGTACAAACGATGACTTTGTGGCTAACTGCATGGTACCACCGCGTTCCCGGTAATTAGCTCCCGAGTCTTCACAACGGTTTCAAGTTCTAAGAGCCGTTTCCGCCAGCATCCACTAAAGAATTGTGACAATTTTTATAATTAATTCTAGATCTCGGTATCAGTCATCAGAGCCACTTGACTTGCTCCAAGACGCTCGAGTGGGTACTTCAACTTTTACTTACACTACGTATCAACTTGAACAACGATGATGGCGATGATGATGTAACTCATTTTCACGAGTGTGTCCAATTAAGGTTCAAGCAGTGTCACAACTTGAATCGTCCTGGGAATGTTGAAATTTTGTCGTTATTTACTACGGTATGACTAGGGACTGTGATTATGATAAAAGGAAAAGTAAAGTTTGTTTTATTTAACGACGCCTCTAGAGCACATTTGTTTTTATCTTATCATCGGCTATTTGATGTCAAACATATGGTCATTGTAACATATGTCTTTAAAAGAAATTCACTGCCACTACATAGGCTACTCTTTCCGATAAGCAGCAAGGGGTCTTTTATATGCTCTCTCCCACAGACAGGACAGCACATACCATGGCCTTTGATGATCTAGTTGTGCATCTAATTGCCCTAATCATTATACTTGCATCCCATTTATACATTTTCTTTCATCTATTTATTTAATCCACGGAAAATAGCCCAAACTGCAAATAAGTCCACTGACAAGGATCGATCTGACGACCGACTGCTACATTCCGCTCCAAATTCTGTGGTTATTCACTATGGTTTGACTAATTGTTTATTCTGCAACTACTGGATGTCCGACCATGGACTTTTAGAAGAAACCTGCTACCACATAGGTTACTCTTTATGATTAGCAGCAAGGGATCTTTTAAACTGAAATGCACTTTCATAAAGACATGACATACCAAAGACTTTGATAAACCTGTTGTGAACTACTGGATGGCGCAAGTGGCATATACCTACCCACTGAGCTTTATGGTATTTATATTAAACTGCCACATTTAGATGGGTCAAGGTCAATAGTGACATGATACCTCAAAAGTAC
The DNA here is from genome assembly GCA_032355785.1 of Symmetromphalus regularis. Taxonomy (NCBI): domain Eukaryota; kingdom Metazoa; phylum Mollusca; class Gastropoda; order Neomphalida; family Neomphalidae; genus Symmetromphalus; species Symmetromphalus regularis. The sequence continues at coordinate 8,351 of JAULBS010074891.1, forward strand.
AGTCTCTAAACTGGATAGCTTACAGTGTCTGGTAAATTTTTGTAATTTTTTTGACACGTGTCTGTCCTTTGCAAACACATTTTACTAACATGGTTTGTGATATTTAACTACGTTTTTATCATTAATGGCCACAAACATTAATAGTGGCGTGTAACCATAACATTTAACCATTTTAATTAAGAGTTATCTCCCCAATAAATATCACAAACACTGCTAGAAATATGTGTTTGTGATATTTAACTACATTTTTATGTTTTTATCATTAATGCAAACACACATTAACAGTGGTGTGGAACCATAACATTTCACCATTTTGATTGAGAGTTATCTCCACACAGTAGACAGGTCCAAGCTGTTTTTGTGACAACTGAGATAAATTTTCATGTCAGGATTGCAAAGACAAGTGACCAAGACTGGATCTAGGTCAGCTTGTCAACTTATGATGTAGGTACGTAACCTAGTTTTGAAAAGACTCTAGAAACATGACAATGAGATTATATTTAAACTTTTAAATTGGTGCTAGTCCAAAATTTCCATTCACAAAAATTATTATCATTGCAAAAAAATTTTAAAAAAATTATTTAACGACGCCTCTAGAGCACATAGATTTTTATCGTATCATCAGCTATTGGACGTCAAACATATGGTCATTCTGACATATTTCTTTAGAGGAAACCAACTGCCAGCACATAGGCTACTCTTTCCAAAAGAAGCAAGGTCTTTTATATGCGCCTTCACACAGACAGGACAGCACATATCATGGCCTTTGATGAACCTGTTGTGGACCACTGGTTGGAATGGAAAATAGCCCAAATCATTATCCTTGCATTCCATTATTCATCCATTTTTTTCTCATCCCTTTATTTAATCCATCTTTCTCTCCCTTTTTTACACTATCCATCCATCCATCCATCCATCCACCTTTCTCTCTTCCATTTATTCATCCTTCGATCCATCTTTCTCTCCCTTTCTTACACTATCCATCGTCCATCCACCTTTCTCTCTTCCATTCTTCCATTTATTCATCCTTCTCTCCCTTCTATTTATCCATGTATTTATCCACCCACTCCTCTCTCCATCAATTTTTTATTTTTTAGTACAATAACAAAAATAAATATAACTTTTAGGTTTTATACCATCAAATGCACAAGACAGACCAAAACAGATATCCAAGATTTACAAAATAGTCCCTAACAAATAACTAAAATTTAATATTTATACTGCAAGATTTACAAAATAGTCCCTAACAAATAACTAAAATTGAGTATTTATACTACAATATTTACAAAATAGTTCCTAACAAATAAGTAAAATTAAGTATTTATACCGCAAAATTTACAAAATAGTTCCCAACAAATAGGTAAAATTAAGTATTTAAAACCGCAAAATTTACAAAATAGTTCCTAACAAATAAGTAAAATTAAGTATTTATACTGCAAGATTTACAAAATAGTTCCTAACAAATAGGTAAAATTAAGTATTTATACTGCAAGATTTACAAAATAGTTCCTAATAAATAAGAAAATTAAGTATTTATACTGCAAAATTTACAAAATAGTTCCCAACAAATAGGTAAAATTAAGTATTTTAAAACTGCAAAATTTACAAAATAGTTCCTAACAAATAAGTAAAATTAAGTATTTATACTGCAAGCTTTACAAAATAGTTCCTAACAAATAGGTAAAATTAAGTATTCATAATGCAAGCTTTACAAAATAGTTCCTAACAAATAGGTAAAATTAAGTATTTAAAGGGCAAGATAAACAAAATAGTCCTTAATAAATAAATAAAATTAAGTATTTACCCTGCAAAATTTACAAAATAGTCCCTAATAAGTAATTTATACTATAAAATACACAAAATAATCCTTAATACATAAATAAAATGAAGCATTTATATTGTAAAATAATCATTAAAAAAAATGTTACAGTTATACTACAAGATATAGTAATCTCAACAAATAAGTGATATTAAGTATTCATACTGCAAGATAGAAAATAATCTTAACAGATAAGTGATATTAAAAGTTTATAGGATGCGACAAGGCGATGTACGCCAGGCAGCTGACACCGTTTATTGCCAGTGGGAGAAATAAAAACCTCCGCTGTACAAATCTCAGCAAGTCACATGACTGAGGCAGTCAAGATTTTAATCTACCCTCCGTTAGGTGAGGCTCCACACGGTCAGTTGATTCAGCCTTTCAGTGTAATTTTTGGCAATTTAATTTAAATATAAGTAAAACAAATGGATGGAGGGATGAAGAAAGGATGGAGAATGTATCTCATTCCAGCCAGTTGCCCATGACTGGTGTAACAATGGCTGTGGTATGTGTGAAAGTGTATAAAGTTTGTTTTTATTTAACGAAGCCTCTAGAGCACATTGATTTTTATCTTATCATCGGCTATTGGACGTAAATCATATGGTCACACTGACATATGTATAGAGAAGAAACCCACTGTAGCCACATAGGCTACTCTTTCCCAAAAAGCAGCAAGGGGTATTTTATATGCACCATCCCACAGACAGGACAGCACATACCACGGCCTTTGATGAACCAGTTGTGGATCACTGGTTGGAACGGAAAAATAGGTCCAATGAGAAGGTATAAAAGTGTATATAAACATAAGTGTATATAAACATAAGTGTATATAAACAAGTATTATTAAGAGGACTGGACAAAAAAATCAGAAAAGAAAATGCTAATTTAAAAGTGTAGCCTATGTGGTTATAAGCAGGTTTCTTCTACTGCTACTCTGCCTTCTCTAATTAACATAAGTATTATTAAGAGGACCGGGTAAAATGATTCTTATGGTAATTTAAAAGAGTAACTTATGTGGTTATAAACGTGTTTGTTTTTTCTACTGTCACACTGCGTGCTCTTTCTAATTAACAGAAGTATTATTAGAGTTCTGGGTAGAAAGACCTCAGTGCTAATTTAAAAGAGTAGCCTATGTGGTTATAAGCATATTTCTTCTACTGCCACATTGCATTTTCTTTCTGATTACATAAATATTATTTAGAAGACCGGTTTAGACCTCTGTGCTAATATAAAACAGTAGCCTATGTGGTTATAAGCAGGTTTCTTCTATTAACCATGAATCACAAAACATTTATATTTGACATGTAACAGCTGCTGATTATCTAATGTTCTAGGCTGCCATTAGACAAAGATTGCTTTCCCTCGTTGTATTTTGAGGGTTTAGATTTTCCTATTTTCTGTCAACCAGCCAGGCCTCCAGTGGTTAAGCTGTTGGTCTCACGGCTGGTACGTACAGTCGAGGCATGGAATTTTTAATTTCAATACTGGCTCCAACCCAGAGTGAGTGCTCCGTACAGACTCAGTCGGTAGGTATAAGCACTTACACCATCCAGTGGTCCACAACTGGTTCATCAAAGGCCGTGGTATGTGCTAAAAGCCACTAAATAAATATTTTGATAGGGTGTTGTTAAATAAACTATCCTTTCCTTTTCTTTCTATCAACCAGTTGTGACAGTTTCTTGACCGGAGAGGGATGTAGTTCAAAAGCCTGTGGTCGTCAGATCGATCCTTCTCAGTGGACCCATTTACCGTTTGGGCTATTTTCCTTTCCAACCAGTGGTTCACAACTGGTTCATCAAAGGCCGTGGTATGTGCTGACCTATATGTGGGATGGTGCATGTAAAAGATCCCTTACGGCTTATCAGAAAATAATAACCTATGTGGTGGGAACGAGTTTCCTCTAAATAAATATGTCAGAATGACCATATGTATGACATCCAATAGCCGATGATAAGATAAAAATCAATGTGCTCTAGAGGTGTCGTTAAATAAAACAAACTTTACTTTAGTTTAAAATTATGGACTTTTATAAAAACATCTAAAAAGGTATTAAGTAGTATACTAAATTTAGAAGTGAATCAATTTAAAATGTGGAGTATTGACTTGTTTTGTACTTATTTAAAAAAATCTTTAATCAAATTCATTGCTGTTTGTTTACATTTTCCACGATAAAAGGAGTGATGTTGGAGATCTCCCAAAGGTTGTTTCAGGGTTCAAATTTCACCACAGCAGCGGAGGCAAATGTTGTGGGTGCCCCTCTTATTTACTGCAGTGCCCCGAAAATCTGATGTTGTTGATGGCAAGAAAAATGCTGTAGCACCCTATCTGGTTTGCTACTGAACCCTCCACATACATTCTATGTTGTATACGTTTCTTTCCTTGTTCAATAAAAAGTGTAAAAACAATCATTTTTGTCTGAGAAAAGTTATTTTTGTGCCCCTCTTTTTAAGGAAAAGTTTCTTGTTGCACCAATTTTCTTACTAAACCAAAGACAACACTTGCCATGCCCTCAAAAAATTGAAATTCGACCCATGTTTTTTGTTTAAAGACACCCCACCATATTGTTTATTAGCAGCTAATTAGGTGTCAGATATGGTGTTTTGCTACTCATGGTCGTTAGAAAATACACAAATTTATAGGTTTAATTTGTAAACATAGTTTCACAAAGTTATATAGCATTAAGGTAATTGTATTAAACAAATATTTTTTTTTATAATTTCAGATATCAGAGTCTGTTGTGAAACGGTTAAAAGGAGAAGTTGGTTTTGAAGGTAAAATAAAGAATTTTTTGTCGGATATGAGAGAAAATGATTTGTTAAGATGATCCACTGCCAGGGTGCTCACATCCAGTGCTCATGAACTACCTAAATGCAAAGGAGCTAGGAAATGTATAACTAACAGGCATACATTAAAGTTACTAGCCCTCTAAGAAACTTGGGCTAGTGTACCATTTATTTGGTGATAAAACTTACCTTTTCCGTTAGCCCAACTAGTGATATCTTTGCAGATCCAGAAGGCGTGATATGAGTGTGTACACATTCTAATCATCCCCGGTAGTGCAGTTGTTAAGTTACGGGCCCATGGCTGGTAGGCAATGGGAATAAAATGTCCGTTGATGCATGGGATTATTTATCTCGATGCTGGTTCCAACCCAGAGTCAGTGCTCCGTAAATCTCAATGGGTAGATGTACTTCACTTTTTTTGTATCACATGGTTTTTTTTTGTTTTAAGCAATATAAATCTCTTTTTCAGAACCTACAACAGAAGCAAGTCCTGTGAGACAGGCTGCTAGTCCTTTACCACCGCCTCCTCCAGAAGTAAGTACCCACTCTCACACTAGTGAGTACATTCTACTCTATAAGTTAGTACTTTACACAATTCCCACATCTCTGAAGTATTTTCCCGTTAACACAGATATTTTGTTTCATTTCTAAACTCATGTGTTTAAGTTCAACTAAAATGTTAAACATAGTTTGACGCCCCAAACTACAGTATCTGATGTTTATTTTTTGTGTTGAAGTCTTTTAAATACACATATATATATATATATATTTATGAGTGGAGTAGTCTCCCTTATTTAATATTGCCCACATACATGTACATCGATCAGAATGTGTTAAAAGTGCATGTGTATATATAGTTAGTATTGTTTTAATTAATTAAATTTAATGTGGAGTTAAACTGTTTGGTTATATATATAATGAACAGTAATTACTCGTCTTTATATATTTCAAAAAGTGTAACTCTTATTTAAGCAACTAAAAAATATTTTTTTTCCATAAATATAGGCACGGGGAGTAAGTTGGTCTAATTTTATTTTTTTTACTTGGCAAAATGGTTAATAAATTTTCGTTTTGTTAAATGTCACCACTAGAGCAGTAGTGGATCCAGGGGGCCATGATCCCCCCCCTTTTCTTGAATTATTTTTGTTTACATTTTACCGAGTGGAAGGACGTGAAAATTAACCTTTTTTTTCTCATTTTCTATTCACTCATCACTTTTGGACCACTCCCCCCTTTTCAGAAATCCACATTTGGATCCCCACTTTCAGAAATCCTGCATTCGCGTCTGTAGAGTACATTGATATATTAATCGTTGACTATTGGATGTCAAACATTTATAAAGTTTATCATGTTGTCAAGTGTGTGCCAGCCTCCAACGAGTTTTGAACCGCAGTCTTTAGCTTGAGAGTCTGATGTAATACCACTGAGAATCACAAATGGTTAATCAATTTATTTTACAGTTTGACAGACCTCCTACTTACCCTAGAAGAGACCGAGTTGATGCTTCAGCTGTACAGGAAATAGAAACTTTCTACAAACAAAAACTTCAAGAGTTGGACAATAGGGTAAGAAAGACATTCAGTTCTCTTTTGATAATTTATCTGTTAGATGAGCTTTCAATATTTCTACAAACAAAAGCATCGGTCTCTTTACACCTAAAAGAAAATTAAGGTTTCTATAAGCCTAAAAGAAAATTAAGGTTTCAATACACCTAAAAGAAAGTTAAGTTTTCAATATATCTAAAAAAAAATTAATGTTATTATTCACCTAAAAGAAATCTAAGGTTCCTATAGACCTAAAAGAAAGTCAAGCAATGCCTTTCTTTTTTTTTCGTCTTATTAATATGTAATCAGATCTCTGATGACACTGTGCTGTCAGTAATAATGTGTCAATCCTTTTGAAACATCATTATTTTATCTGGTTATGTAAAGTTTGTTTTATTTAACGACACCTCTAGAGCACATTGATTTTTATCTGATTATCGGCTATTGGATGTCAATACATATGTTCATTCTGACATATGTATTTTAGAGGAAACCCGCTGCCACCACATAGGCTCTTTCTGACAAGCAACAAAGGTCTTTTATAAGCACAGTCCCTCAGACAGGACTGCACATACCACAGCCTTTGATAAATCAGTTGTGGAACACTGGTTGGAATGGAAAATAGCTATCTGGTTATGAGGCCTGAATAACTGAAATAAATAATTAAAATAAATGTCTTGTTAGTATTTTGTATATGAATGATACATTACAAAATAAACTTTCACATCACTATTCTATTGCACAAGATATATCTGTCAAAATGAGCTACCTCGTTTACATCTATACTCAGTTAACACCATGAATGTTGATGTTATGAAAATTCATTTCTTAGTATTTGTATTAACAGTACATATGAATAAATGCTTCTAGATTTCATCTCATCCCTTCTACCAAATACTGAATCTTGTGTTAAACCACAAGTTGTCATACCTGGTATAATTCAACATTTAATTATCAATTTATTTTCGAGTAAATGATTAAACAAAACAGTCTGCTTAATAGAAAAAATAAATGGTGTTGCTTAACTTTTGTTTAGGTGTATATATATAGGCAATGAACTGTTGGCTGCATTATTCTCATTTTGTTTACTTACTTGAAAGATTGAAACTCTTTTTTTTTTTTTACCTTAGTAATTTCTATCCTGTCTTTTGATGTCCTGTGGCCAAATTCATGAAACCAATCTTTGTCTTGTTGATTGCTGAACTTTTAAACTCTTGTTTGTTGCTAAAAATGATCATTCATAAAAACATTAAATAAATACGAAAAGCATTCAAACTCTTCCTTCATACACATATTGTCCATTCTGTCATTTTTTTAATTTGCTGCAATTTAGAGTCTTGTCTTACCATGTTTGTTTGCAGAATGCTATTCTTTCAAAGATAACAAATGAACAGTTTGCTAATGCTGTCCAGGAGATTGAACAGAAGTTCCTGTGAGTACTCTACTTGTGTTTGTGTTACTGTGTATTGTATCATATTAGGTTCATTGGATTGATTCTTTTCAGTGAACCCATTTCGAGTTTGGGCTATTTTCCATTCCTACAAGTAGTCCACAACTGGTTCTTCAAAGGCTGTGGTATGTGCTGTCTTGTCTGTGGGACGGTGCATATAAAATACCCCTTGCTGCTTATCAAAAAGAGTAGCTTATGTGGCAGCAACAGGTTTCCTCTAAATACATATATCAGAATGACCATATGATGGACGTCCAGTAGCGAATGATAAGATAAAAATCAATATGTTCTAGAGGCGTTGTTAAATAAAATAAACTTTACTTTACTTTTTGACTAGTAACAAGGGTTTGACACCTAATAGCTGCTGAATAAATAATGTACTGGGGTGATTAACCAAGATAGCACATACCACAGCCTTTGATAATCTAGTTGTGGATCACCGGTCGGTGCAAGTGATGTAAATCTGCCTACTAGTTTTGTAAAATACTCAATCTGATTTGGTGCTGGTATCAAGATTAAAAATCCTATGGCATAACAATTAATGCAAAATTTCACAAACATGATAAATTAAAATTCTTGCTTAATGTCGGTAATAATAATATCTTGATATATGCAGTATTGTATTACCATTACTAAGGTCATAAGGAGTCATTCACGGCTCACAGAATTTTTACAAATCAAGACAAGCATACAAATTTAATTTAATCATTAAAATGTCAGTTGAAATCTCACAAAAATTGACACGTGTATTTAAGTTGTGAGGGGGTGGAAACGAGATGTAGCTCAAGCTGGACTTCTGAGGCTGACACACTTCATGTTAATAGGAAAGTACTGGTATTTGAAAACAACCCTATATATATCAGGGATAGAAACTAATGCTCTCACCCGAGGCAAGTAAAAATCACTGGGGGTGATAAATTCTTACTGACACTAGTACCCCGGGCCAATAGATATTTTTTTTCCTGTCTTAAAATTAAAATGTGGGGACTGGTTATTTTTTTGTGGGGACGAGTAACTTTTTAAGCCTACTAGTCCCCCAGGCATGTGAAAATAATTTCTTAATGTCTACCTCTGTACATATATCATTATAAATCTTTTGATTGACAGTCTTCATTTAAATTGCTGGAAAATATTTGAATTATTTTTCAGAAAGCAAATTGGATCTCCTCTGTGTCAGGATTTGCAGTCTAAAGTTTATGAATGCTATCTTCAAAACCAGACACAGACCCTTAACTGTTCACAAGAAGTACGAGCATTTTCTTCGTGTGTAGAAAAGGCTAAACAGGTTTGTTAGTTAACAGTTTTCTTATTTTATATTTAAAACACTTTCATTATACTTAAAATTATTTAAGCTACATTACTTATTCGGCTATAAGGTGGTCTTCTTTCCGTCCAGAACCAGCCTTAAAAAAAACAATCCATTTTATAAGCATGATCTAAAGTTAAAACGCTGTTTTCGGAAATCTCCGTTTTTCAATAGTTGGTCACAAAAATGGCCGATTTCTGGTGTATGAACAAAACCAAGTGGCGAGAATTGTCTACCATGACTTAATTGCTCAGCACTTTCAAAATGGCAGACCACTAAACGTATGGATAAATACCGGACATAAATGATAAAAATATTGCATGAAAAAAGGTATGTGTGTAATTTTCTGTTCAATAACACTCAGTAATGTGGCTATCCGTGCACGTAAGTTATTTTAATAGTTTCTCGGCGAACATCGGCAGCAATATGTTCACCCATTTTACAAAAGAATGGAAGCAAAGATTTACCCAAGAACACTCCAAAAATATTCCCCATCTTATAAGCAATGTCACCTTATAGCCAAATAAATACAAAAAGGATTTATTTTTAATTAAAAAACTAAAATTAAAGTAATTTATAAACTGTAAAATTAAATGTATCATCAAAGAACACTTACATGAGTTCCCAATTTATCATTTTATTTTGGTATCATATTGAAAAAAATGCAATCATTTTGAATGTTGGACCCTCATAAACTTTTAATGCAAGATTTGGGTTTCATGTTCTGATACTTTGAATCAGTAGTGAAATAATGTGTGTATATTAATAAATCGATTGACAGTTAAATGAAATGTAGTTAAACATTTAATTATTAATTGTCCTTTAAAAGTTTTAATGCCTTTCTGAATGTCAGATATTTGCATTTTATTAAAGCTGTATATTTTTATTGAGTAAATAATTTATTCTCGTTGCTTGATGCTGTTTATTGTGACATACTGTATTCATACACGTACATGCACACACAGTTAAAAATAATAGGTTTTCTAAATTGGTGAATTACAGCAAACTTGGTTCTATGCTTATTAACCTTTAAAGTCTTGATTTCATTCATGCAATTTGTAAAGCACTGCCAGACAATAAATTCTCCACACTATTGTTTGAGCCTAAATTTAGACTTTTAAAAGATTTATAAGTATAGCCTAAGCTTGTGGAAGGCATGACATTTCAGGGGCGTCGGAACAAAATTCATATTGGGGGGCCTGCTCCAATTTCTGAACATCCGAATTTGTAAGTGAATACTTCAACAATGAATAAGGAATGCAACTGCATTTAATTTCACAAAATTCTTATCTTTTTGTCTTTCTTTATTTATTTTATTTATCTTTTTTCATTTCATTTATTTTTTATTATTATTAGTTTTTTTTATTGTTTTGCTTTGTTACAATTTTCTCCTCTTACATATTTTCCTTCTCATTGCAGAATGCCTTGTCAAGACAAGTCCGATAACTGTATAAGCGTTTTGTGCGGCTAGTTTCCATTGGATGTGTGATAGATGTTTCTTTATAAACTTAATATACTTCATAAAACACTTGATTAAACCTGTTATGGCTGAATTTTCTTATGGAACAGATTTTTATCAATTCGTTGCATGTTTTCTGATATTCAGATTATGTTCAGCATAACAAAGAAAGAAGTAAAACATGACTTTAATCGCCTTAAGAAAAATAAATGTTACAAAATGGTGTTTTTGTTATTATACATTTTTTTTTATTAGATGGAATTGATGCATAGCTCAGTGGTAAAGCATCCATTTACGAAGACCAATTGGGCTGTTTTCCATTCCCTCGGTGGTCCTTGACTGCAATACCTCAGTACCAAATACTGAGATATTTGCTTTTCTGTGGGAAATTGTACATAAAAGACCCCTTCCTGGTAAATAAAATGGAAATGTGTAGTGACAACAGGTTTCTTCCATAAACCATGCTTAATTTAATACTATGTTTGACATTCACCAGCAATTGATTAAAAAGAGGAGTGGAATGTAGCTCAAATGGTATAGTGTCTGCCTGTGAACCGGTCGGGCGTCGGATCAATCCTTCTCAGTGGACCCATCTGCAGTTTGGGTTATTTTCTGTTCCAATCAGTGGTACACAACTAGTTTATCAAAAGCCATGGTATGTGCTGTTCTGTCTGTGCATATAAAAGATCCATTGCTGCTTATCGGAAGGAGTAGCCTATCTGGCGGTACCAGGTTTCCTCTAAGGACATATGTCGGAATGACCGATTATCAGATAAAAATCTATGTGTTCTAGAGGCGTCGTTAAATAAAACAAACTTTTCTTTAGATTAAAAAACAAACCTTTTAATTTTTTTTGCTTTCTGTAAGTGGACCAGGTGCCGCAGTGACACAGTTGCTAGGTTGTCTTACTCTGGCTAGTAGGTACTTAGTACTCAAGACTTGGGATTTTTAATCTCAATATTGACTTCCATGGTAGGTTGTATTTATTTTCGTGCTTATATCCAATTACGGTTCAAGCACACTGTCCTGGGCACACAACTCTGCTTCTTGTGCAGTCTGTTCAGGACAGAGGTTAGTAGGAGAGACGAAACCCACTGCTGCCACACTAATGCTGCTACTCTATCAATAACCAGTAAGAGACCTTTTATATGCACTATCCCACATGGTCTTTTATAAACCAGTTGTGGACCACTGGTCGGTGTAAGTGGTATTCACCTACCCACTGGGCCTTGCAGAGCATTCACTCCGGGTTGGAGCCGATACTGAGATTGAAAATCCCATGCCTCGACTGAGATTTGATCTAAGTACCTACCAGCCACGAGTCAGATAACTTAACCACTGCACTATCGAGGCCAACTGATTTCCATTCTATTCCTGCAGTGGTACAGTACAGCAGTATGTGGTTTTCTGTGGGGTTTTATATTTAAAAGACCCCTTGTTTGTAATCGGAAGTGAAATATGCAGCAACAGCTGGTTTCTTCCATAAAGTGTGTTTAAGTTAATATTGTGTGTTTGACACCCAGTAGCCCTGGATTGAAAAGAATGTTCTGGGGTGTCATCAAATATATATTCCTTCATTCTGTAAGAGGCAGGATGTTTATTAATGTTTGATTCAGTCTGATTGCTAGTAGGACTAATCCAACTTAATCAGTGCAAGGCACAAAATAACCGGTGTCGCTGAGAAAAAAAGAACTGTGAGTCAAAATTATCTGTTCAAAGCAAAATGTGAAACACCACTTTTTCTCTGAACCAATGCTACTTGATACACATCTGTCGATGTCAAAGCATCTCACACACATATTCC
>JAULBS010074901.1:0-20514 GCA_032355785.1 Symmetromphalus regularis
AAAAAAGTATTATTATAATTATATAGACTTTTCCAGTTCTTTCAGTATGTGAATGGGAAAAAAAAAATACCTCAAACAATTCCCAGTATAAATTGGTAATATCTGGGTTAAAGGATGGTGTTGGCGTAGGTGAAAGGTGGAGGTTGATGTGGATTAAAATGATTACATAACATTTTTGGTTATATATTAACATGATTGTACATAACTATAAAGTCTATGTTTATTGTTGTTCATATTTGGACATTGACGAAGATAATTAAAGGTAAAAAACCCAGCATAAAAACGTTTTCAGATACTAATGCCATTTAATCTGTGCACCTTTATTTATAGTTGACAAAGGCATCAAATACTTTGGTGATGACCCTTCTAAATTCTCTCCTCGCAATGATATGACGTGATCCAAATGTCTGCCAAGCGACTTGACTTCAAAGGAGAACGTATCCTTGTTTGGGTTGGGTTGTATCACAGATGAGGACTGCATCAGACCAGGTGATAAACTTGTGACATTGTAAGATGTGATTATTCCATTTCGATATCGCGACTCGATGGGCTGTTAAAATTAGAGATATACAGAACAATGAAAGTCGTAGCATGTAATCACAATAAAGGCAATGTAACTGACAAAATACGAATAACAAAACCAGTGGTATTATGTTAAAAAGCGCATTTATGGAAGTAATCTATAAAGCCTTGATTCCTCCATAAATCAATGTTAAAATAATGCTGGTCGCAGGTGTATGCGAAATTCCATAATGAATAAAATTAATGAACTGATATTTAAGCAAATGATTTAAAGCCATGTTGCCTACTTTGATAAATCATTGCTAAAACAGTGCTGATCACCGGTGTTTACAAAATTCCACAATGAATAAATGAACTGTTTCTAACATTAATTGCTGTATTAAGGACAAATTGAAAAGATTTCCAAACATCTAATGTAATCTAAAAAGTCATTCTCAACAAACAAAATAATAATAATTTAAAAAAGTTTAAAATATTTTTTTTAAATTTAAATTTAAAATTTAAAAATTTAAATTTAAAATTAAAAAACTATAATTAAAAATTTAAATTTAAAAATTAAATTTAAATTAAAAGTTAAATTAATAAAATACCACTTTTAGTAGATCTAATGGTTGGCAGTTTTCAAGAGATTGTCCTGCTCTTGTTCTGCTAACTAACGTTATTTATAATTACCTTCCAGTATATCATCAAGCAGTCCACCATCTCTCCGCAAGAAATACGTGTAAAAGCCCCTGTTGTTGAAACTGGTGCTTCTGCTGGCACTAATACAATATAACCAAAAATATTTCTAAGATCAGATTCTGCCATTTATGATTTTACTGAGGATAAACTATAACTGAAACATGAGGAACGTTTAAGTCTCTAAACATATTTAATAAACCTCGGTGTTTCATGACTCAGTATTTTTAATATCTTTAGCAATAGCTACTATAGTCTGTTTACGCTACTTGGAACATGGTTTTTGACAAATAAAAACCAAAATATATAACTTACCTCATTAATGTTGATATTTTTCGAAATAAAAAAAATGTCCTATTTTTACTCTGGATTGATGTGTCCATTGGTTCTGTATTGTTTAAACGGCAGTCAAAAGTATTGTTTTGGGATTTCGAGCCAGCGTTAATTTGACCTCCATTTTGCAGACGTCTGACGAATCCACATATAAATGGGGATGTTAGGTAATTATTTGTATGATGTATTTTTATGGTACATGGTTACTATTTTATAAATATATTTATCATAACTTAATATCAATGCCATAGTTACAAAGATTTATTTATTAAAGCAAAAATGATGAATGAGATTCGAATATTACTGGAAATGAGCAAGATGTTCGGAATGTTATAATGAATAGTTACCCAAATTTGTAATGATGTCGTCTGCCAAATTTTGTTTCCAATGTCAAATATAATTGAGTTTAAACTATGTTGAATGAGTAATATTTTAAATAGTTATCCTTTTTCACATAGGTTCACACAAACTAAAGTAATCGACAACAGTCCATGTTCCAAGTAGCGTAAACAGACTATAGTTGCTTAATAAAGTTAGCAACAAACAAGCTTGTAAAGTTTCTCTCTTGAGTCTTGTATTTATATTCCTGACTGTATTCAAATACAAGATAGTAAATATTTAGTTTATCGTTAGAATCTGGGATAATGGTTTGTAATTCATATGTTGTATTAGGCAGATTGTGATCAAAACCTCATTTGCTACTAGGTTATTGTCCAATAGATATTAGGCAATTACATTTGTTGTTTGTATAATTTACAGTGATTATACAGGCCAGACAGGAATGCTTGCATTACTTCAGATTTTCTGATGGCTTGTGTCAGCAAATTCATATACAGTAAACCTGGACATAATGGACATTTTAAAAATTATATAAGTATCCATTATTTAAAGATGCTCATTAATTATTTTTAATATTGTTTAATAACTTTTGAATTACTTTCATGATTTCCCAAAATAACCATAATTATAAAACAGTTTTGTGTTTCTTATTTCCTTGTGCAAATGATATAGTTCTTTGTATTTCAAATTTTTAACATAGACATTTTGATAAGTTAGAAAACAGTGTCTAAGGAAGATAAATGTATTAATAAATTGTTACTTTTACAAAAGGATTTTTTAGGAAATTATCAGTAAAGAGAGAATTGTCTAAATGGTGTCCAATCTTTCTCAGATCAAATTTCTGGAACAGTAAAATAAATTTAATGTTTCTCTTAGCCAAATGAACAGAAGAATTTAGTAAAATAAATTTAATATATTTCTCTTAGCCAGATGAACAGAAGATTCAGTAAAAATGTTTTAATATGTTTCTCTTAGCTACATGTAGATGAACAGAAAGCTACAAATGTCATGGTTCACACTTATGTTACATCAAAGGTATTGATAATGTTCTGTTTAGCTATTTTTGTTTGGAACTTTGTTATATTTTGTATCAACCATGACATGTTAAATTACACTATTTTATTGTAAATATGTTCTTTTCTTCAATGTGATAGCTAACATTGTGATAGTATATTGTTTGGTGTAGGACATTCTTATCTTTAGTTAGTATAAAATTTCTCATATGAAGACATTTTTTTTAATGAGAAATTGTCTAACAGTTCATTGCTATAAAAATCCATTTCTTTTTTTAAACCTTATGCACCAGTTAACTTTTTACTGCTTCATTAACAAACATTTGGATTTCTTGGCTACACAATAATTGATTTTTATTAATCTGCATGAATTTATAGAAACTGATATCATCAGCATAAAATGTTGACGTCAGTGCTACATGAAAGGTATTTTAAAGTTTTGAACATATTTTAAAGTATTTTATTACCCCAATTGGGTACTCATAACTGGGAATTATTTTTCATAATATCTCAGTGAACATTATTGTAAATTGGTTTAACCGTTAATTTTATTGGGTTGTTTTGTTCTGTCTATCCAATGAAAGTTATCGTACTAAAACTGATGGTAATGACAATGGCCTTGACATTCATACGCTTCACGAACTATGTTCCTATAGCAATGCAGTGAATCGTAAAACTTCATTATTGTAAACATAAATTGCTATTTAAAAATACATTGTTAAAAAAAATAATAATCTTGAAAAAATAAATTAATTAAATAGAAACTATTTTTAAAGGCGGATGAACACGCTAACATTGCTATGTGCACAGTCTGTGTGGTATTTCATTACAGTGTGTTTCAAAAAACTGGCAGTAAAGCATTTTAGGGAAAATTATTAGCATTATGACATTTATGTCCCTCGTGAAATAATTTTACTTTATCACTCAATAAAGCTTGTGACAAAGAAAAATTATTTCACTCGGGACATAAATTTCATAATAAATGGCAACTCGTTTAATATCCTCTATTTTACAATCCAGCATTAGCATGTCTATTCCATTTAACCTCAGTGGTGGTTTCAAGTTGTGGCTGAAACATAAAACATAAGTTTTTTTCTACTTTGTTTCTTGTTAGTTGTAGTCATGTTGCAGAACGTACTTTTGACATGAAACGAGGAATATGTTACTGATGGGTTTTGTTAAAAATATCTCCGCTCTGATTATATATATATTATTGTTCTGCTTTGTGTGTTAATATTTAATGTCACAGTGCTGCTACTGAGTCTGTTTCCATGGGAGGACAAGTGATTCCTGGTAGATCATTAAAATAGCATGGTAGTCTGTAATTGCTTTCAATGTTAAGCTGTTTTAATTGACATTTAAGCTTCCTATTTCTCTTATGGAATGCTCAGTGTTGCTGAGAATGTTTGTTTTCCCTGTTTGGTGTATGATAGTCTGTGATTCAGTTCTTTACAAAGATATTCTTAAACGTTGATATCTTTACCTAACTGCTTTGTGATTGTGTTTTAATTTTGCATAAACATATTGTTTTAACATTGGTAGCCTTAGCCTAATAATATATACTTTTTGATGGGCTGTGGTTCAATTCATGATAAAAGCCATTTGTTGAAAATTTGTAGTTATTTCTTCATAATGATATTCTTTCATCTTTGGTAGCCTTTGATGGTCTGCTGTTTAATATTTAATGGTTCTGTTCAAATTATTAAAAACCGTGTTTGTGAACAGTCATTTTATTTTTTCTTCATTTTATTTTGTTTATTTTTAGTCATCTGTAAACAACCACATGAATTAATGTTTTGATATACATTTTAATAAATAATGTCAGTGATAATGAAACCTTTTTGTAATATTTGCATCATACCAAAGAGTTGTCATAGATCACGGTTGTAAGATAGACTTAATTATACTTTTTAATTTCAAAAGTAAAATGAAAAGGATGTGTTAAACCATCAGTGGACATGAGAATATAGAAGATGAGTTCATTACAGGAAATGTGCCACTAATGTGTTTGAGGTTTATTGATTATTAGATTGTGGTCATCAAGAACAGAAAGAAAAGTCTCTTATTTAACCTTAATTATGTACTTATTCAGAAAAGTAATGACCATTCCCAGTCCACCATTACAAAGGAGTGATTGCTTGAATTCACCTTACACTGTCCAAAAATTGGAAAGTGGTGAGTGTTTTTTCACTCGCCTTTTATAATTTTATTTTAATCCACAAAATGTAAAAATTGACAAACATGCTCTCCTCATTTTGAATTTTCTAGCCTGGAATCGTTTTCAAGTGAGCCATGGATTGCTCTCCTGTTTCTAAATGGAGAGAGGACTGAGTCCTAAAAATGAAGTTATGTTTTTAAATATTAATATTATAGACGGTATTAATTGTACAGATCAACAAAGTGCATTTTTTCAGTGATTATATTTACATAGTCTACTGATGTCAGACAAGTCAAGTTAAATGATGAATGAATTCCTTATAGACGCTGAGCTTGAAAAAAGTGTCTAAACAAAGTTTCATTCCACCTATTGGGGCACTAAAAAATGTTATTAGTTTCAGATATAGTTATTACTTTATTAATCAAATCCAAAGAGTTTCCCAATTTTAATCCTGCATTTTTTTTTTTTTTATTAAACATAAAAAAGGGGATCTATTTACAGATACACATTATGTATTTTGTGCTCCTAATATCACATAATGTCTATGTCACACTATGTGCTAAAACTATCGACAAAGTGTATGAATATAAAATTACTTTGTATTAACTATTATATATTTTTTGCACTTCCTGTCAAATTACATGTATATTGTCAAATATGGATCAGAATATAAAGTGTTCTTATTTATCAACACTAGCAGGTGTAACTTTACTGAATTCGTCGGTAATTAATGGGTGTTGAAAAATAAAATTTCCAACAGTCAAACTTTAAATAACGCTGTAAATATATCACTATTAATATTAATACAAGCCTTGTGTTTCTGTGGACTTGGGTTTTCACATTCGAGATGTTAATGTCTGTCAGATGTTTTGTGTATATAAATTATGCTGTCCTAATCATGATTAAATTTAGGTCATTATGTCCAAGACTGTTATGTATAGGTTTGAATTATACCCAAGTACGGATCCAAGCGCAAAATATGTAATGTGCATATGTAAATAGATCCCATTTTTGAAGTTGAATTAAACAAAAATTGCATGATTAAAGTTTGGAAACTTTGGATTTGATTAATAAAATAATAACTACATAAAGTATATGAAATTTTTCAGTGCCCCATAGGTGGAACGAAACTTCCCATTTTTCAGCTCAATGTGTGGCCTATTACTTTATAGTGTATTTATTGATTTAACATTTGATAAGTGTACTTTGATTTTATGCTAAATACTGCAAGATTAGTCACATGACCTTAAATTAGCATTTCTGATAAGTGAATAATCCTGTTGATTGCATAAAATATTTGTACACTATACCTGTGCAATTGAAGGAATCTACAGAATATTATTTTTGTTTTCAAAATCTACAAGTTAAAAGAATAAAACATTTTTTAGTCAGGTATTAAGGTTCAGTAATAAGTATATCTAGTGAAATATGCATCAACATCATTGATAGTATACTATGTATAAGTGGGAGTTTTTGTCATGTGATGCTTATATAATTATATAAAATATTCATCTGTATTAACTGATTCTGTTTAAATTTGGCTCAATCACAGATTATTTACTAGCTTTGGAAATAATTTTATATTTCTTTTAAAATATTTCATTATCATACATGTATCTGTTTTCTGAAGGAAAAAGTAGGGAAATCAGTGACATTTAAAGAGATTTTAATATGTTGACTGCTGGCTATGGGTGTGCTTGTACATGTTGATGTTAGTGTGCCAGATGTTGTCACAATGAATGTATTTAAAGTAAAGCCAATACTACACTATATAACCCCTGCAATTAAGGAAATATCCACCGCAAAATAAATGCTGTAGAGAAATAGTATTCACACCATTTTCCACTGCAATTTTAGCATAAAGTATTCTTTATTTTTAATAATAACAAAAAAATACACCTTGAAAAAAACCCATTCATCCTTGGCAAAAAAAAAGTGCTACTGAGAATGAAAAATTCCACTTCATTGCCGATTGCCATAGGCAATTTCAAAGGTTGACTATAGTAAATTGAAGCTGCCAGCAATGTTGATAACTTAACATTAAACTTGCTGGCAATGGGGAATAACTAACTGATGTTATAATGTCATATAGTGTTAAATAAACAAGCCAGCTACAGGTATACTGATAGTAGCAAAGGGAAGAAACCTGCAGTATTATTTCACAACAGTCAACATGTGAAACTGAATAGTCGGAGAACCTTTAGAGCTGTTCTGTTTTTTAAATTTCTTTTTGTGTGAGGTTTCCTAATTGTGATATCTGTTTCTCTTCCATTCTCACATCACTTTTTAATCTCTTTTCCAGTATGTCCTGGTAATAAATATTTGTTAAAACATGAAATCAAGTTTGAGCTGGCTCTTCTGAAAAATAAACATGAAATTTGATTACAATTTACAGATATATGAAACAAGATTGCCAAATGAAGAGCCTGGACCATAATTTCCAAACTACTTCAATTTATCCTTTTTAATTGTTCTGAATTGTATGTCTGGGCAAGTCATTTGATGTTAAATTAAATGACATAAAATGCACTGAAATCACTGTAATTGTAAACTAAGCTGTAATGAAAATCCACAAGTGTGTCAAATCAAACTAATTACAATGTCAGATGAGATCTCTTGATTTCAGGCATGCTTTCACATATTGAGAAATCAATTGTCTTATTTTTAGGCCCATAGCATAGAGGAGTTCGTTATCCATAATCAGACTCAAACCTCGTAGTTTAACTAAAGCATGCAAAGAAATTTATTTTTACTGTCAGTGAAAGGTTTTTATGTTAAAGAATTTAAAGATAGAATTAACAAACTATTTATGAACTGACTATAGACATTATTACATACTGGTACTCGTACATGTATACTGGTATGTATTAAGTACAGTGTACATTGTATGTCCAGATTTGTAACAAAGTTATATTCAATAAGGTTGCAAGAATTTATTAAATATGTCTAAACCAATTTCAACTTAGCGTTTAACATCTGAAGTAGATTTTAAGATAAGGGGTGAATTTCTTGAGAAAAAGAGCAGGAAGCAAAATATATCTTTTTAGAGTCATATAGACTTGTAATGATGGGAAAATCATTTTATTGTTTCATGCAGGATTCCTAACCCAGCATTTCTTTCTAAATTTAAAACAAAATTTGATTGATTGTGCAATGAGTGAACAAGACCAGAAATAAAAGCACGAAGAGTCAATAATAGGTTACAGTCGACTGTCATGTAGACTTGTGATGATGGGGAAAAGCTTTTATTGATGAATGCAGAATTTCTAACCTAGTATTTTGTCTAAATTGAAAACAAAATTTGATTCTGCAATGAGTGAACAAGACCAAAAATAAAAACACAAAGAGTAAACAATAGGTTACAATTGACTGTCGTGTAGACTTGTCGTGATGGGAAAAGTTTAAATTGATACATGCATGCAGGGTTTCTGCCAGAGGGTAAAATGGGTAAAATTACTTACCCTTAAATTTCCTGAGGGTACGACTCTGTACCCACAAATTGTTGGGATAATTTTTTTAAAGGTTCTTCAAGGAGCCAGAGACAACAAAGCCAGCATCAGTAATCAGTTAGACTGTTAGTATACAACAGTAATCATAGCTAATATATGTCAAAGTGGTCTAGAAATCCATTTCCTTGCCTCTAAAATAAAAAAATGTGAGGGGGAGTACCCCCAGACCCCACTCCTCTCCATTCTGCATACCCTCAAATTATTTTCTTGTGGAAACCCTGGCATATTTTCTAACATAGCATTTTGTCTAAATTTAAAACAAAATTTCATTGTGTAATGAGTGAACAAGACCAGAAATAAAAACAAAAAGAGTAAATAATAGGTTACAATCTTTTGTAATATTGTTTTCCACTAAGGTTTCCATCAACACCATGGTCAATTCTTTTTTGTTGTGAATTGTCCATAATAATGAATTCGTCCATTACTGATTATTATAACTGATTAAAGAAATAAAACGACAATAATTTTGGTTTTGTGATCCATTGAGTGCACATTATGTTGTCATGTTAATGATAGAATATTGCAAAGGATCTGTCATATTGTCAACACAAATGAATCAAATTTTCTTCTGCAGAAAACCAACAACATATATGAATTGAAATTTGACTTGAATGATAAGTTTGCTTTGTTTAATAGTGAAATAAAGCTTATTTGATGTGTTTTTTATCATGGCCAGATGTATTTTACAATTCATTATTAGTCTTTTTGGCTATCAGGTATCTTAAGATTGGTAGACTTAAGTATTAATTTAAGGAAACCTAGATTTTATATTTCATTAGTTGAGGTTTCTTTACAGTTAAATCTGCTGCATCTTAGTTTAAATATAAACTGACCAACTTTAAGTAGCTTTAATTTATTATTTAACTTATTGAGAATAAATGTCTAGTTGCTCACCATCCTTCTGACATCAGCATCAACAGCACTCAGTTACTGGGGTCAGAATATGTTGTTATTGCATAATGTGGTAATATGGTCTTGGATTAAGAAAGACCTACCAGGGCATAATGGCTAATATAAAAGTTTTTTAATGGAGCATGATGATAAATGCCTTTTTGCCATTTAGAAATTCAGTTGCTGCAGCTATTAAATATTGTAGCTCAGGTCTTCTGGGTAAAGGGTTTTTCCATGATATTAATTTGTTTTGTGAGTAATAAAGGAGCTACATGTAATAGTACCATGTAATACAAATGCCCATTGTGATCAGATCCATTTTATATAAAGGTTAAAATACTTCAAAATACTTTATTTCTTGTCAGAAAGAAATCGGTGAAATAAATTTCATTCAAACATTTGTTTATTAATCTTCCAAGTATGTACCCCTTCGCCTCCTAAAAAAATGCTATAATATATGCTCACAAATTGATTTTTGTTTTTAATTGTTGAAGTTTATTCTTACTAAAGAGTAAAATATTATACTGTAAATTACATTTATAAAAAAAAAAAGGGACACATCTAAAGTGGCTGTTTCAGACAGGTAAATTATGTCTGTGGTGTACCATCCCACCGGTGCTGTTTGTTTTTCTTACACGGTTCACAGCAGTGCCAGTTATAGAGTAGATATTTGTAAACAGTCACATTTAGTTCACCATCTTATGTCTTTCCATTTGTTGTAGTTGGATAATGCTGATGAACAAGCTGCCCAAGTGCGGAGAGAGTTGGATGGACGGCTACAGTTAGTAGAAATGATGGCACGGGTGAGTAGCAGGATCATGGTTATTACTCAATTTTACCATTAGCCCACTTCAGACAGCAGCTTAAAACTCTCACGTCTGACAACCTTCCATTGTGTTCACTTCATATCTTGATGAAATAATGAGAAATGTCTTTCATTGGTCAGAATTTATCTCTTCTTTATTTTTCATGGTGGTGTGTTAAGTATTAGTATAATATATATAAATTGTGAACTTATTGTAGATCATTCTTGATTAAATATTTTAACATGAATAAACTAATTTGATTTATTTTTCAATAATTCTTTTAGAGGGTGGGGGGTTTTCATATGATTTCAAGACATATTATTTAAGAATTGTTCTAACAGGATCAGTTGCAAGATATAATTGATTTTTTCAGACTCGACGTCATCCCAAGTTTGTTGTCAAAGAAATGGAAAGTATGTACGTGGATGAATTGAAATCTTCCATCAACCTGCTCATGGCCAATTTGGAAAGTCTGCCTGTATCAAAGGGTGGAACAGAAAACAAAATTTCAATCCACAAACTTGGAAAAAGGTATAACCGGTAAGTTTACTTACCATATATCACCTTGTATTGGCCGATCTCTTATTCTGAAGCTGAACCCCACTTTTGATAATAGAAATCTTTCAGAAATGTTATTTCCTGCTTCATTCAAACATCAGTGAATACATATGTATTAACATAAACAAATTTTTACATATATTTATGAAATTAGATTCACTTTTGTGGGAAATCTATAGAAGGAGAACAGTCAAAAGATTACAAAAAAAAAGAAAGGTTTTAAATGTCAGTACCAGTACATACTATAATTGCTACATTGTACTGTTGTTGATTGATCCTTTACACTTGAAATGAATTAAAAACATAATACTATTTGTTGGATGTCCCACCATTATTAATATATTCATTGATGTCCGTTGTATAATTCTGTATATAACTGGAAATACACATTTGCATGTTTGTTGTTAATCACATGCTTCATCCTTTGATCAACCACTTTTGTTAGTTTTGCATGTATTTGCAGTTACGAAAAATGTTTTAAGAATCTTTCCATTTTATAAACAAGCCAACCCCACCTCATAAAGTCATTGAAAAATCCTAAAATCTCGGCTTATACATGGTGATATGTGGTATTAAATTACTGCAGCATTAAATACACTCATTGCCAAGAAAGTAAATATTTCCATTTTGATGAATAGCATTATTGTGAATCTGAACATATTGGAAATTATATTGTACATTCATTCTTTTCATAATGATGAGGTCATCAACGTTCCACAGGCAAAAAATGGTGAGCTGCATGCTGCGGGACCCAGTGTTTTCCATCCTGAATTAAGTCAGCATTGAACTTTGTTATAAACACCTCATCTGTGGCTGGCTCGAATTGAAGCTGAACTTCAGTTTTCAAAGGACTTCATTTATTTGTGTTTTCATTAAATATTTGGAGAAATCACAACCCTTCCATGAAGCTTGGGCTGATGGTTTATTTAGTATAATAGTAATAAAAGAGTGAATTTTTGCTGGCCTTGACTAAACATCTATGAGGACGAGGACTAGTGAAGTTGCTGAATTCTACTATTTACTGGATAAAATGTTATTATAAAATTATGTGTCTTCAAATAAGAACTTGCTAGGGGTAGGGTGTGTCATTAAACAGCTAATCTAATAATTAATAAGAATTGTTTGAAGGCTCGATTCACAAACTGAAATGTTCTTTCTGGAGTGGGCTTTATATGTACTGCATGAAGGTTGTTGCTATGGTGAGGCGGGTGTGGGGGTGGTTAAATAAATACAGTAATGCATGTGGGGTGTGAGAGTATTACACACCTTGATCTGCTTTGCTTTATCCTCAGTTTTAGGGAAATTGCACAAATTTTGAAGGTAATAATTTCATGGTCCAGGCATGAGTGTTAATATGGGTGTGAAATGCAGTCGGAGTTTTAAAATTTGTTAAAATCTTGAAGAAGTATGCTTGATCCTTTGTTTTATGGAACTTGCTCAAAAGTTACTTTCTGGCTTGAGTATGATTATGGATATAAAATGAAATATATGATTACAATTTGTTTACATCTCTGTTTTGGATCTAAATCGGCTCTTAATATCTTTAAGTTTATAACTGTATCTGTTCTGTCATCATGGAATACATGTAGCTACAGATAAAAATAACTGCATCAGACTTGTTACCCGTAGTAAAGTATGTGCAAGACGTATTTAATTTTGATTCATGCCTCACTTGTTGGGAGTTGGGGTTGAGTAATGGGGGGGAGGGGGGGGGGACTTCATTTTACCCAGATTGTTTCATATTTACTTTACTTGAAATGTTATCTGAAGAAGGCATATGGAAAGAGTTATTAGCTCTATAGTGTATATTTGTCTTTTTTGTTTTTAACTTATTATTATTATATGACATTTTGTATGTATTTTTTAGTTATTATTATTATTATTTTAATTCAAATATGCATAACAATCAAACTAATGTTTAAGCCGCTTTACCTCTTTTCTTGGTAGCTTTTAAAGAAAAGATTTCATTTTATTCTATTTTATTATTATTATTTTTATTATTGTAATTATAATTATTTTTATTATTATTATTGAAATATGCCATACTATTTATGCTTAAGTTAAATATATTTAAAAATAAAGTTTTATTTGTTTCGTTTTCTGTACCAGATTTATTTTGTTAACATGTTTCAAAGCATCATTTCCTTTGTAGGACTCAACACTCATCCCTATCTAAACTTGACATTAATGAGGACAATGAACCAGGGCTTTCTAAACTGGATGTGGTGCTATCTTTTACACTAGAGGTAATCTTGTGTCCATATTGATTATATTATACACATTTCTGTTTTTCAATCCATTTATGTTTTCCAGTTCATACTAAGTGGGCCAAGTGGGTTATTAAACATTCTGTACAGTGTTCCATAACTGGTATTTTAAAGGTATAGTTAATAGGCATTGAATAAAATAATTTTATGGTGTTTCATTATACAAACAGCTGATAGATACAGTGTGTAAAAAGCATACTAAGTAGTATTGATAATGAAAGCACTGTGTATTCAGCCTAAACCTGCATCTGCCTGTATAAACATGATTGATTAACGAATCAGTGTGGTCTGCAGTATTGCTGTTAAATATACCACTCAGCGTAAATCACCTTATTTTGATAGAGGTCCCTTAGCCATAAATATAAAATAGCCATGAGAATGTTGATTTTGGAAGAACCACAATAAGGTTGTGGAAGGACTTCTGTATATAAAAACAGCACTACTGTTAAACGTAATGACTGACGGATGTTAAGTACTGGGATCAAATCTCAGTTGGGGCATGACATTTTTAACCTTGATACTGGCTCAAACCCAGAGTGAGAGCTCTGTGAGGCTCAGTAGGTAGGTATATACAGTTACAGTTACACTAAACAGTGATCCACAACTGGTTTATCAAAGGTTATGGTATGTGCTATCCTGTCTATGGGAAAGCACATATAAAAGATCCCTTGTTACTATTTGAAAAGAGTAGCCTATGTGGCAGTAGCAGATTTCCTGTAAAGACTGTGGGTCACAAAAAAAACCATATGTCTGACACCTAATAGCCGCTGAATAACCAGTATGCTAGAATGTTGTTAAATAAACACTCTTTACCTTTTCCTGAATATAATTTTTTTTTAATAATCACAGATCTACATTTTATTAAATGGTCACACCTGGTGCTGTCAAGAATTCATATTTATAAATATTTAGAATCATATTTGTTTGCAGAAAATAGATTATGTAAAGTGGATCGTGTTAACATGTAATTCAAAATTATCAATATTTTTCTATGTGTACAAAACATACACAGGGTGACAAGGGAGTCATGGCTAGCATACACATTTAAATTAATCATTAAAATGTTGACTGAATTTTTTTATTTTTTTAATGTCGATGATTACAAAGAATCCTAAACCAGATCTGTATGGGACTGGTAAAGTGTGCTGGATTGTAATAAGAGTATTAGACTGGACAGAAAAAAAAAACATTTTCCTAGTGGTGAATCAATTTGAGTCCTAACAAAAATCAATCTGTTTTAAACAGATGTATAGACAGAGAGATCCTGCATTAAAAATTGTAATTATTGTTCTTTTAATTAAAAGATTCATTTTTTTTCATAGGTATTAGGTTGTTAATTTTTGCCGATACTTAAAATAGAGTATGGAAATTAGGTATTGAGCCAGATGCAGATCATTTTACTAAGAATCAAAGCACAGAGTCACACTAATTCCATTACTGGCAACACTGCTGCAATAACAGTTTTAACTTTGCCATCCATTTCCTTGTAAATTAATTCATCAAAGTGTAAATTAGAGACACTTCTTTACAGTTTATAAATTGTTGCTTTTATATCTTATTTGTTTATTTTATCTATTATATTTGTCTGCTTACAGGTCCATGTGATCGAAGTTAAAGGTCTGAAGTCATTAGCTCCCAATAAGATTGTATATTGTACTATGGAAGTGGAGGGTGGGGAAAAGCTGCAGACAGATCAAGCAGAAGCATCAAAACCATGGTATACTTTAAGAAAGTGGCATCCTTAAAGATGTATTAATTTTGTGCAGAACCACTTCTGTAACAACAGTGTACACCTGTAACACATTCATTTAAACCCAGTTGAACAGTGTCCCATTTCTCAGTGAAATCGCTGTTTTCAGTGTGAATTTCCACTTCAGCAGGGAAAACAAATTTAAAAAAGAATTTCAAACTCATGCAAGTTAGTGTGCAGTTTGCACTTAAAAACCAGTGTGAATTTAAAGATCGAAATGTGTCCAAGTATGTGCCAGATTGTACCATCTTAATCCTGGGTGTCAAAACATTTTAGGGAGGAAGATTTTTCTCACTGGGACCCCTGTTTACGGTATCACTGATAGATCAACTACCTGAGATGCAAGAGGTTTAAGATTGATACTGATCATTTGACTCATTGGATTTATCTCATACCAAGTTATACAACTTGTATCTTGTATATCAGACATATGTTGAATGCCCACAAAAATGTCAAATCTTTATACAGTAAAAAGTGATACTTATAAAATAAATGAATCCTCAATAGACTACATGTAGTATATATTATGTTGTAGCTGGGATACACAAGGAGACTTCACAACAACACATCCGCTACCAGTTGTCAAAGTGAAACTCTACACGGAGAGCTCCGGTATGCTTAGTCTGGAAGATAAAGAGCTTGGAAAGGTTAGTGTGTTTTGTCCTTTAGGACATTCTTTTCTTTCATTTGTATCTGTTTTCTCTGTAGTTGTTATTTTAGTGGTCATTGGATGTGTTGCCCTCTGGAAAAATTAATATAAGTTATAAGTCTTAGAATACTTTGTCTAGCTGATTATGAAAATGAAGCAGTAGCAAAAAAAAAAGTTATATTCTAGAACATGTCGAAATTCCATTTTTCTGTCTTTTTACAAATGATATATTAAATGTTTTAGTGTGTGGAAAAGGTAAAAAAAAATCACCCGCTGCTAATGAAAAACATAAGTTGGTTAATTGTATTTTCTGTCATTTTCAAGACTTGCTACATTTGGCAGCTACTGAACTGCTTATAATCTCATTGCTTTGTTTTTTGCTTTTGATCATTAAAATTTAATTTTGAAAAAAACTAAACTATTTTGTACTTTAAGGAATGAAGATATAATTTATCTGGGTCGAAAATGTGAATTGGTCAAGTTGATTATTTTGGTATGTGACTTGTTACTATCAGCTGTTCAGAAGTTAAAAATATTTCTGTGAATGAGGCAAAAACATTTTCTCAAGATTTAATTTATTTTAACAAAATTTATTGCAGGTTGTGATTCAGCCAACTGCCAACAGTAGTCGCATTGCTGACTGGTATAAAATGCACACCAGTAAGAATTTCCCTGACAAGCTTGTCATCAAGATAGCAGTACGAATGGATAAACCACAAAATATGAAACATTGTGGGTAAGAACATTGTTATCTTTGATTGAATTGAGGTATATATTTTGCCTATTAACAAAATTACAGATAAAACATGGGATTAATGTTGTAAAATGTTATGTGCCTACATTAATTTGCATCAAAATATGGTATTTACATTGTAAAATGTTGTGTGTACATTAATTTCCATCAATTAGAACAGAATTCAGAATAAAATATTAGTTTATTTTAATTCTTAATACAATATCATAATATTGCTACACGTAATTACGTACATATGCTTATAGTTTCAAACTATGTATTTACAGGTATCTTTATGCATTTGGAAAAACTGTGTGGAAAAAGTGGAAGAAAAGATACTTTGTACTTGTTCAGGTAATTTCCTTTTCATCTTGCATTACGGCAGTGTAGAAATACTTAATTGGTGTTTTTTATGGACAATGTATATTTAATAAATGGATACTCCTCTTTCTTTTAAATATTTTGTTATATGAATATAGCATGAAAAATATTTTTCTTAACCTACGTGTATGCAGTTGTATTTTGTTTTGGGTTTGGTTTTTTTTTTAAGAAAAAAGACTTCGTTGATTATCTGTTAGTATATATTTGTAGCAGTAATTGTTTTCTGCCATATATTTATAAATTTTTAACTATTTTGAAGTCATTATCAACTTACTGGGTCCACAAAACATGTTATTGCGCAAAAAATGATAATAAATTATTTTATTACATAATAATTGTTACATTTTTATTAATCAATCTGTATGTTGCCAGTGACTTAACAAACAGCACAGATCTCTAATTTTAGCAAATAATGACATCAAAATAAATGCAACATTTGGTCAGTATCACTTCTAATTGCATAAAGAGACTTGTCTGAAGGCAATATCACTAATTATAGACATGTCTGGTTTTGAATCAATGAAAACATATGTATTTTAATCCAGTAATAATGATGACTATTTATTGTAACTGAAATAAAGATTTAATTATTTTGGTTCTTTACCTAGGTTTCACAGTATACATTTGCAATGTGTAGCTATCGTGAGAAAAAACCTGACCCTACTGAAATGATGCAACTTGATGGGTTTACAGTCGATTATTGTGAACCACTTCCAGGTTTGTAACAAGCATTTGTTATATCATTATTACTTTACTTTCTGTCACTCATAATCCAGGGATGTGAATTATCCACAGATTTGCGGAATTCTGACTTTTTTCCTGCCAAAAGGTCAAAATTCAAATTGCTAATGTCAAGCTAGACTACTTTTCGTTGTGCTTCATGTTTATTCCAATGAGAATGTTTGGGATCAGTGAAGTAGGTACATAACTTTCGTAAATACTAGCCTGTACTGAACGTAAGGTTGGTTGTTTAAAGTGCTACCTATACTGTATTTACTGAATAATCACTTGGAACTGTCGGTGAACACTGAAGAGTAATAAAGTGTCATCAATATTGAATTATTTTGATGGGGAATCTCAATTTTCACTCACATGACATGTGAACACATCTTTACACTTACTTTTTCAGACCTTTTTCACAGTTGCCAATCTCATTCCTGATTATGAAATATTTGTAATGGGACCTATTATTTTGGAGCAGACCCCATTCACAATCGCTATTTGTTCTTTATATTTTTTGTAAATGTTTCTCAACTTTAACCTTTTGCCACTTAAAGTGTCTTATTTTTCAAGTCATAGGTTTGACAACATCTTCCTAGCCAATGAGAACACTGCTATATTAGTTGATATTTCATCATGAATATAAAGAAAGCAACTTTTTTACTCACATTGTACTAACTACTGGGATATGTAACCTGCATTTCAGAATTTGAGGGTGGAAAGTGTTTCTTCAACCTAGTAAAAGAAGGAGACAATGTGACGTTTGCCACAGAGGATGAGTCTGAACGCACACTGTGGGTCCAGGCAGTGTACAGAGCTACAGGACAGACCCATAAACCAGTTCCACCTGTTGTCCAAACCAACAAAATTAGCAACACACAGATTTCTAGGATGCAAGGAGGTAAGAACTATCAACAGATACTGTTAATCAGTAAAATTGTATAAAAGTGCAAGATATCTGTAGTATATTTGCATGATATATAAGTCTGTAACAATGCAAACTAGATTTTTAAAAAAGATGTGACATTTAACTGAATCGAATTCTTTTTTTAGGAGAGGTAATAAAAATATCATTGTCATGGACTTTCAGTAATTAGGAGACAAATATTAACCAGACTTAAAAAATTAGAGAAGCCAAATTGAAAAACAATAAATTAAAGAAGAAATATAATATGAAATCCTTGTTTAACAACACCCTAGCACCATAAATAAAAGTCAGCTATTGAATGTATTAAAAAAAAAAAATCATTGTAAACTGTTGATACAATAAATTAATAAAAGTAGTAAAATAAATATATAAAACAGACATAAACAAAAATTTAGCATAAAAACAGTTTCCTTCAAATATGTTAAACTAAGATGTGGGTTGAATGAGGTGAGTTGGTCCTTTTGGTGTGAATTATCTCCCCTGATATGTCTTCCGTATAAATATGCTGTTTGACTGCATCATAGATTGATCAGTTTTGTGTGCTTCAAACTGTTATTATTGGACACAGGAGTTAAAAAAAAATTAATTTGTGTAATTAACAAGTATAGTATGGAAAAATGTGGAAGTTATGCATATTTATTTATAGATCATTGTGATTCACTTAACAAATTATGCTGTAGGTATACATGACATGATTTGTAATTGTTTATGCTTATTTTGTAGATGCCGACCGGGCACGAAAGCATGGTCTTGATGAATTTGTTCAAGGCAACCCATGTACATTTGATCACCATGATCTGTTCAAGTCACTGCAAGTCCTTACACTTGACTACAGATTAGATGATGCTTATACCTGTCTGGTAATTACAAACATTTCTTTACAGTGCTTTATTAAAAACATTGTTTAAGTGATAATAGTTACTGTGAGAGTCTGTTATATTTGGTTGAAACTTATTTTATTCCTGTCAAAAGAAAATGGTGCATCATTGGCCAACAGGCCACTCCCAAAATGTTTCAAATAATGCCTATTTATGTATACAGCCAACGTGACAGAAAATTAAAATATTTGCAACAAAAAGTAAAGAAAAACTAAGAGACATGCAAATTTGTCCTAAATATCAAGCGAAGACTTTGGGAATTTTGCAATTAAAACAAAACCTACCTGAATTAAGACATGACGAAAATTACATTGATTCTTAATTACTGTGCATAATTCGATTCAGATGCAATGGCTAATCAAAAGATTGCATGCACGTCTTATAAGACATTTAATCAACTGTAAAATTTGTGTTTTCACTTGAAATACTCTCAGACTGGGAATTTCTGAATACTCAATTGTGACCACACAGTCAACTGATGATGCTACTTTCAGGGATGGTTCAGTCCTGGTCAGGTGTTTGTGCTGGATGAATACTGTGCCCGGTATGGCGTGCGAGGATGTCATCGTCACTTATGCTATCTCAGTGATCTGCTTGAGCGTGCCGAGCGAGCTGTCATGATCGACCCCACGTTGATTCACTACAGCTTTGCCTTTTGTGCTTCACATGTGCATGGAAACAGGTAAAAGTTTATTTATACATTCAGTATGCTATGTTCTAGCATTGTATTGTTGGAAAGCAGTTGGTCATAGCTCAGAGGATGAGAACCTGTTTGAGCTGCAGTAGGATGTAAGTCAATCCTCTTCATGGGTTATTTCATGTTCCAGCCACTGATCCATAACAATGTAACAGGTTGTGGTATGTGCTGTCCTGTCTGTGGGGAAATGTAAGTAAAAGATTGATTTCCTCCTAATAAGAGAGATTAGTCTCTATGGTGGTTGCAGATTTTCACTGATTAACCAATGTACAGGGGTGTCATTAAACAAACATTCCTTTCTTACAAATGTATCTGGAGTATTTCCCCTTGAATCTATATTATTTCCAGTTAATAACTTTATAAAGTAATTAGAGATTGTTTTTCTTTAAATTATTTTATCCTCTGGCTCAGTTATTATATTATTGAGGGTCCGGTAGCTTACATACTTGAGGAATTGATTCGTATCTTGTTACATTTTTTTAAGCAACTATAATTTATTATTATTTTTTATTCAGTGGGTATTAGCTAAATATATTTCAGTATATTTTGATAAATTTTAAATTTATATTTTAATACCAGGTACTCCAAAGTGAAATTTGGATGTGAACACATATTTGAAAAAATATATTTGTCATATAGATCTTTGCATTCCGATTCCAATGATACCAATATAATTTTTCTGTGACAAAAAGAAAAAAAGTTGC
>JAULBS010074912.1:0-20514 GCA_032355785.1 Symmetromphalus regularis
ACGTCTCTATACTAGATCTCGTTTTCATATCATGCAAGACATTTTAACTGAACAATGGTATAGGGAATTCAATGTCTAGTCGATTTTTTTTACATTTAAAAATTTCAAGATCGTAACTCCTCGTGTTGCGAAATAAATTGGTACGAAATGTTTTCGCAAGTACAAAAATATTGTTTTAAAATAACGGCTAACGGGAGAATGTGACTCGAAATATATACGTCATGCCTTTAACGGAAAAACACGTTATTTTTTGCCGATTTATTTGTCCGTGAGCATAATTCATTATTATTTTAAAAATAATTATTGATAATAAACGTGTTGCGGTATTACGTAAGAACGCGAATGAAGTATTTCTAAGGACAAATCAAATGTTTATATTTAAAATAAATTCTTTGTTTGGAAATTAATTAGGTCAAGGGTCCGTGGGAGTATGGGTTTAACAAACAATTATACAGTAACGTAGAACGAATTTTCAAAGTGGGGGTGCTAATTTTTATAGGTGTATAAAATGCGTTGTGAGAAACAGCGGGCCTCGCAGTGATAATGCCCCACAAGGAAAACTTTAAAATATCAACTCCCATTATAGCGATTCTGACGTGTTTTCGGCTTATAATTTGAGACATTTTTAACCGTATTAAAAACTGGCGAACAAAAGTAGGGGGCTGATATAGGGAAGAAAATATAGAGAATTCAGGCGCGTATGCAGCATTTCTGAAATGTGATGGGTGAAGGAGTCTACCGCTGCCAAATGGGGGAGGGGGGTACGGACTCCCTGGGCCCTCTTGAATCAGCTACTGTGAATTAGAGAACCTTTACATAAAACACCTGTTTGCAAATCACAATTTTTGTGTAATTTCAAAGGATGTGAAAATAACCGTTTCGAGATGTTTCAATAAAACAATTGAAAAAACTATATAATGATAATAATAACAATTAATACTAATTAAAAAAAATATCTCCCGCTAAAAACATTGATCACTACAGACTGGGGACCCCACCAAAACAACTATGGACCCGCTATTACACTAGCGGATCCATAAAGGGGCGAGGGGTCCAGGCCCCCATTTTCTCGTATTTTGTTTTAAATATATATTTTCTGAGTAGAAGGACGTGAAAATTAACCATTTTCCCCCAGTCCTGTTCGCCATCACATCTGGAGCCCCCACCCTTTCAGTAATACTGCATCCGCGCCTACATTACAGAGCGGACCGTATATATATAATTATATTTTCACGAGTATTATAACAGTATCATTAACCGTTAAAACACGTGCATAGACCTGCTATAGTATAATAAAACTGCCTTTCGGTGCATTTAAACAAAGATCCACTACAAACATGTACCTGTTTGTTTTGAAATTCAAAACCGATCACTTACCTGCCAAGTAGAGCGATGGACAGCAGACATATCACACTGTTTAAAGACATTCTGTGAGAAACACGAATTACCGACCTCCGTCGTATCCTCGCTGTATCCATTTTATCGACTGGTTGTAAACACACGGGATTTTTATCATAACGTTCACCCTGACATCATTCACGTCATAATTTTATACGAGCGCCGACACCAGAGTTCACAGCGCATGCGTCACGTCTGCTGTTTTGTCTTTTCCTCGAGCAGACGTAAGCACGGGTTGGGTTGTATTATCTCTCGTGAGAAAACTTAGCAGAACGGGAGGTTTCTCGTACAATGTCGACAGGTATAGGAGAAATCTGATATGGAGCCAAATTTCCACATAGTTCAGCGTATAGTAATTACTGTTCATGATTTCATTGGAAAGCATCATGATCTGTTTTCTATCAGTATCACTCCCCCATTGAGTTCCTCTGACAGCGGCGGCGGGGTGTCTTTCAGCACGGATAGGGGTGTGGGATTCAATTAGTTGTGGAAAGTTTCCAGGGATAGTATATAACGCTCGCCTCCTCGCTCCAGGCGAGTAGATAGAAACTGCTGAAGACGAGTTAAATTTATATTATGTTAAGCAGCTAGTCCTGCAGGCATGGGAAACAATCGCTTCCCGGAAGGGGTGGGGGTGCTGGAGGAACGGAGCCGGGAATAGGGGTGGAGATATGCGCCCATATTTATTTTTGAAATGCCTTTTCTGTCTAAAACATAACTATAATAAATCCCATGTGTACTAATTTAGGTATTTGCGCTAAGACCACATTGTTGTTCAGTAGCGGATCCATGGGGGCCCAGTGTGTCAGGAACCCCCCTTTTTCGATTAAAAATAACAACCTTTTATCGAGTGGAAGGACGTGAAAATTTACAATTTTTTTCTCCTTTTCTATTCACTCATCACTTTTGGACCTCTCCCCTCCTTTTCTGAAGTACACATTTGGACCTCCGCCCCCACTCCACCCCCTCCCCCCTCAGAAATCCGGCAATCGCGCCTACTGTCAGTGTTACTTTGGTTTCTTAAAAAGAAATACTGGAAAAGATTATTGTTCAGGCATTTTATTTCAATTATTCGAAGCAAAAGGTTGGGGGGGGGGGCAGGGGTTATTATATAGACGCTCCTCCCCCATCCAAAACGAGGGGGTGGGTGATTTACGCCCATGTTTCTAAATACGTGTTTCCAGGGAATTATTAGGCGTAAAAGTACCACGCCGCTATTTTTGTTGAACTTTATATACGCTGTGCATAATAATTATGTTGTAATCCTGTCTAGTGATAGTAAACGGGTATTACCCTAATTTTTCTTAACAATTTAATCTTTCTTTACCTACATTTCTTGTCTGCCCTTCCATTTTTAATTTAAAACGTTACAAATAAACTACGTCACTCATTTCACGACGTTATGGTAACAAACTCGGGTTTTCTCGTTTGTTTCCGTTCAATTGAAACTCCTCGTATCTTTTCATGGAGTCCGCCTGTGAACCGGTCGGTCGTGGGATCTATTCTTCTCAATGGACCCTTTTCCAGATTGGGCTATTTCCCGTTCTAGCCAGTGGTCCACAACTGGTTTATCAAAGGCCGTGGTATGTGCTGTCCAGTCTGTGGGACGGTGCATATAAAAGACCCCTTGCTGCTTATCGGAAAGAGTAGCCTATGTGGCGGCAGTGGGTTTCATCTAAATACATATGTTAGAATGACCATATGATTGACGTCCAATAGCCGATGATAAAATATAAATCAATGTGTTCTAGAAGCGTCGTTAAATAAAACAAACTATAAGAAGGGCAGTGTTTTTGGAGTGTTCTGGGGGAGATTTTTGCTTCCACTCTATTGTAAGATAGGGTGAACATTTTGAGAATTTCTGTGAGCAGGTTGCGGCCGATGTTCACGGAAAAACCATTGGAATTAACTTCCATGCACGGATTGTCACATTACTGAACAGAAAATTACACACATTCCTTTGTTGCAGGCAATATTTTTATCATTTGTGTCTAGTATTTATCCATACGTTTAGCGGTCCACCATTTTGAAAATGCTGAGTAATTAAGTTACAGTAGATAATTCTCGACAGTCAGAAATCGGTCATTTTCATGACCAGCTATTGTAACCGGAAATTACCAAAATCAGCATTTTGAATTTTGAATTTACTGGTACATCATGCTTATAAGACTGGTTGGGTTTTCAAGTCTGGTTCTGGAGGGGAAATAGACTACCTTATAGCCAAACAAATACGGTATCAACTAACAATATATAACTTGTTTATTAAAGGCTGACTGTACTGTCATGTCTGTGAAGGTCCACAAAAAGATGTGTTGCTGTTTGTACCTAATAAAAGACTATATTATGTGGAAATGTCAGATTTTTTTCACTCATCTTCTAAACAGTGTGTTGCAAGTATTTTACGTCTGGCATTGGATAACCACAGATTAAGTTAAGGAGACTGTCAGGTTTGTGTGCTATAATTTATAAAGGTATTTAAAGCATTCTGCATGATTTTGTTCTGAAATGAATGGTTCATATTAACCGGTTATTCAAAGGCTTTGTGGTTTGTGTCTTCCTGTCTGTGGGAAAATGTGTAAAAAAGATTCCTTGCTGTTTATTGATAAGTATAGTTATATTAAGTGGTCACAGTGGATTTTGTCTCTCTAACCCTACCAACAATAACATCTGTCCTGTACAGACAGCACAGGAATCTGAGTTGTGTTCCTAGGACAATGTGCTTGAACCTTATTGGATATAAGCATGAAAATACATTTTAACCATTTGGTGAGGAATGAACTCAGATTCACCTAAAAATTGGGCTCTGCTGTCTGCCCATTCTCTTGTGTGGCCGTTTTGGTTCTAAAATTTACAATTCTTATTGAATAAAAAATCTTTTTTTCTCTCCTAATGAGTTACCTAATGATGGATATTTTATTATAATATGGATACATATTTTGTGTTTTAGTATCGGGAACGAGAAGCAATAAGATTGTGTTTAAAACACTTTCGACAGCGAAGTTATATTGAGGCGTACGAAGCTCTTCAGAAGAAAACTAAAATAGCCTTAGAGCATCCTGTGCTCACAGAACTCCATACACTGCTGGTAAGTTAGTGTCAGTAGCAGAAGTGGGGAAATGCACTTTTTTATCAGTCTGGGACCGATTGCCAGACTTTGAGACCGAAAGAAATTTTTAGAATCATAAGTTTGCCTGTCCCACTTTTTTAATGTTCCGGTCTGGAGTGTAATTTGTATCAGTCCGTTTCTTAAATTTGATCGACTGTCATTGCTGTCATTTTTGCAAGTAATTATCTTACACCATCAGTTAAGTGGTGTTCATACTGAATCATAAAAAACATGTGCCGGCCCAAGAATCAGTACTGAAGTGTGTTAATTATTGTTTTCTTTCCCAGTCAGTTACCGGAAACAGAAACGGTGAATATGTTATTAGTACTGCTTTTCAATTTATCCTTTTCGGGTGCCACACGGTGTAATCAAAACAATAAAGTATATTAAAAGTAACACTGTCGGGTCTCAATAATTTTAAAAACTTATTCAAAACCTGGTAATTGATTTTAAGTTCAGTTAAGGTTTATTGAAATGTTATGATTTCAGGTCACAAAAGGAGATTTCGATGAATGTGAAAAGCTGATTACGAATGCATGTGAAGGTGAGACAAAAAAAATTAATTATTCATCAGTACTTACAACTAAGTTATTTTTTAATATGTAGAACATGTTAAAAATCTTGTAAATATAAACTCAGGTTTTTCTGTTAGTCATAATGCATGATAGGAATATCTTTTCATTGAGAATGAAGTGATGGTTGTTGGATATATTTTATTCTGTGTACTTTATTTTTTTATTCATAATTTCAGTCTTTTTCTCTATTTTAGTGTAACATTTGTAATAAGAATTCATTCTATCTGTCTGTCTCTGTCTTCATGATTTGTATTTCCTTCTTTTATAATTGTGTTAAAATATTTTATTTTTCAGAAGGTTTATTTAATTTGTACATAAGTCAACAGGATTACAAACCAAGATGGACTGCAATACAACCGATAAGTAAAGGTAGGTATTTCTCAGCCCAACACTTTTATACAATTACTCAATTAGATCTTTGATACAGCAGTACAGCTCAAATTTTGTTTTGAGAACAATGGGATAACTAACATTTTTTTTTTGTTAAACAAAGCCAGTAAATGATTCAAATCAGTATTTAAATATTACAGTTAAATTGCCTTACAAAAAAAATCTGCACCAATTTTATAACATCAAATACTTGACAACAGAGGTTTTGGTCAGTATTTAAGCACCATATTGTGATTATAAACTAGGGTTTACTTTTTGATTAAATTGTTTTCACTGCAGTTAATTAATATGGCTGCAATTTAAGTTTCCAAGTTATTCATATTCCTTAATATGGGTATCTTAATACTGAAGTATTTATCATTTGTTGTCATTTGCAGTTTGGGCTATTTTCCTTTCCAACCAGTGGTCCACAACTGGTTTATCAAAGGCTGCTGGCTGTGCTGTCTGTGGGACGGTGCATATAAAAGATCCCTTGCTGCTTATCGGAAGGAGTAGCCTACATGGCGGTGGCGGATTTATGTCAGAATGACCATGTGTATGACGTCCAATAGCCGATGATAAGATAAAAATCAATGTGCTCTAGAGGTGTCGTTAAATAAAACAAACTTTAGTTTTAGTAATTGAAAATGTATAAAAAATATTACTTTAATAATTCTCTTTGAAAAAGAACAAACAAGGAAGTTATTGTTATTCAGGTTTCTGTGGTGATGTAATAATGTCTCTTATTTTGTGGCTAATACATGTTGTATTTTTGTGTGCAGAAATGTTTATCAAGTGCAGTGCTTCACGTTTGGTTTACCAGAATACCCACCCTATAATAAAGTACATATCAAATGGGAAATAAATTTTTATTTAAATTTATTGGTGTTTTTTGTTATTGCTTGAAAGACATCAGGAACATCACCTTAAAACATGATTGTTTTGAATAGGTGGATCTGTTATAATTAAATCTTGAATTTACTTTCACTCACCCACTCACTTTCCATCAATATTATATATGTGAATACAATCTCCCACGCACCCTTTCAGAATTCCCAAAGATACAGGAAATGATATTATAAGTACCATGTCACAAAACTGCAAACAACATGAGGTAGGGTGGACTGTAGCCAAATGTGTTGTTTTACTAGTTACGATGTGGTCATAAAAATATGAAGTGATACATTTATTCTGTAAATATTGGATACGTCTGTTTAGAGACTGAAGATTAACAATGACTATACATTGTATAGGTAGACCACTACTATTAAATACGGATTCCTGTGGTTCCAAAAGAAATAATTCAACAATGCTTCCACAATGTTATTTAAATTAACATAAAAGTAATTAATTTTGTTACAATGAGTACAAGAATTGGCAACTTTTAAAATGTTTTTATTGGTAACTTTCTAAGGTTTTTATCTCACAATGCAAAGATGGGCAACCATTTGAGGTTATTATTATCAGTAGTCTTTTTGTCACCAATAATAGTCCAAGGATTGGCATCTTTTAAAGATTTTTGTCACCTTTAGTCTAACAACCTTAAGGTTTACTCTCCACAGTTCAAGGATTGAGGTTTTAATTTCCAAATGTTCTACTCGTCGGCCATTTTAGATTGTCAGCCATATTATTATCCTTGGCAAGGCGCTATTTTAGGTCTTTCATCAACCATTTAACACCAAAAGCCAAACAAGACTGGATTGTGCATTCTGTAGTCTGTAGTTGAAATCAGGTCCAGAGCCATTCTAGATCAGTAGCAGTAGGTCGTCTGCTGTCACTGTAAGTACAACCAATAATAAAACATTCATGTTCATACTAGAAAAATAGTTACTAATTAAAGATGTATATAAAAATTGGTTTCAAAATGCCATAATTAGAAATACTATGTTAATTTTGGCTAGATGAGGTACACGTTTAAAAAGAATTAAAGGTTTTGGTTAATTTTAGAAACTTTTCAAAATTTTGAACTGCTAAGTTTTTTGAATATAATTTCCCAAATTTCTCACATAAGTCCAGACAATGTATGGTAATTTTTTGTTAAAAGTGATATATTGATTATAGTGGTGTGAATGTGCAACTTAGGGTATTTTCTTTTCATTCATTTACAGATTTTTCATTGAAATAAAAAACAATTCCATGTCAATTGTTATTTTTGATATTTTTTAAATTGCGATAGAGAAAATGTAATTATTCATTCATTGTATACAGCAGTGCTGTTATTTAGACAATATAGTGGCTTTTGAGAAAACTAATTTCTTATGTAATGTCAGAAGTCCAAAAGTAAAATGTTATTTTTATTTAACTTTCTTGGTTTTTATGATTGACAGATATGTAAACCAAATCAGAAAAAATTATTTCTTATTACTGAAGGAACGTGGATGTATATATCTAGTATTTGATTTTTCATTTATTATGTAACTAAATCTGTGAACCATAAACATACCTTGTTTTTTTAAGCTCAATACAGAGGTCTGTCTGGTTCACCTGAATATAGCACATCTTGGCGAGTTCTATCAGCTGAAAAACATCAATCAAAATACAAGTAAATAAAAACAGAGCAACATGGATATTATCATACTTGAGACGTGCAATAAAACAATTCCAATTTTCATCTTTTATAGATTAATTTATGGATCATCCACCTTGAATCCACCACAAAGGTTAGTTTAAAATTAATATTCAAATGCCAATTTAGTATTCATATGTAACACCATTCATATTCAAATATTTGAACATTTATTTCAACTTTAATTGGTAGATGAGAGCCAGACGTGATTTTTGTCAGGGACTAACCAATTTTAAAATTCCAGTGTGGAACACTGAAATGTTTTATAAACCAATATAAAATAACCTACAATCTGTAGCATACATAACACATACATGGGGTTTGTGGCTTGTTCGACAGTTCACAGAAATGCTTCTGGCAGGAATGTCCATGAACTTGTTGACATGTTGACAAACATTCATCAGTGTCGCAACTGTTGGAGGAGATATCTTTTTCTGAAATTTAAGCAAATATAAAAAAATTATATACAAATTTTCTTTCTCCATTTCCGTAGACTTTATAAATCAGATTGATTTTATGGTCCCTAATAGCTAATATTTGTTTTTTAAAGATAATTTGATTCTTCATTTCCTTCAGTTTTCAGTTTCCATATCACAACCCCTGCAATTAAGAAAATGTCCATGGCAAAATAAATATTATAGAGAAATACTTTCCATGCATTTTTCATGGCAGTTTTAGCATAAAATATACTTTCATTTCTAATAATAAAAACATACACCTTTAAAAAAAAATTAGTCCAATGCATAAAAGTGCCGCGGAGAATGAAAAACTCGGCGCTCGGTAATTTCCAAGGCATTGCTGATTGCCGTGAACAATGTCAGTGATTATCTCATGTTTGAGTATAGCATAGATTGATTTAATCTTTATTACAAAGGTAAACAAACAAAAATGAAAATCAGATGGCAGCTACAGATATTTGATAATAGATCTTTTAATAAAATTTGAATTTAAAAGAAAGATGACTACAAGAAATTTCCTGTATTTAAAATAACAAAAACATCCATCTCAAATGACCTATTTTTCTAACCTGATAATTGTTCTTTTTAGTCTGGGCAGACAGAACTTTAGTAGCTGGTTGTTTCTCAGCTGCTGTTTGTGTCACTGGTACGTCATGCTGATATGTAAACCTCATGTAGCGTTTTTTTATAGGTAGCCTTTCACCATCACAAGATGATTTCTTCTGCATTTTACGTCTGCTAGATTTTTTAGGCAGCCTTTTGTCATCATCATACAACCTCTGCTTCTTAATCTTGTATGATCCAGATTTCTTAAGACTTTTTGGTTTTGAGAGGTTAAAATGTCTTTCATTAGACTCATTTTCTTTTGAACCTGACAAACTGTTAAGTTCCTGTAACAAGCTCATGTCAAAGTTGGTTGTAGCCATGGGAAGCGTTTCCTTAGGATTAGTCACAAACTCTTCCATGTAGTTTTTCAGAGGTACTGTTTTTAAATGTTTTCCTTTCATTGAAGCTTGCACAAATGGAATCTTAATATTTGGTGGCAATTCAGTTGTAGGTACAATTGTTGTTGATGTGGATGTGCTGTACTGTTTCATAAATTTTGAATTTGTAGATGCCTCATGACAACAATTCATTGGATTTGCTGTGAGATCCATCATTGATAAATGGTTTTCAGAATCAGGATTCAGGTTGTTCATGTGATCAGAAATTTCTTCTCGGACTTTTAAATCCAAACTACTTTGCAGTGCTTGTTCTTTTCTGTCCTCGTATATGTTGAGTCCCTGCATTGGTGAAAGATGAGGTGGAGGAGGAGTGCCAGATGAATTGTCAATGAAAGGTGGGTCACAGATTAGTGACAAAAGAGGAGGTAATGGTGAACCATACAGAGATGAAATATGAGACTGAAATGATTCATGAAGTGGTGAAATAGAAGAAGATATAGTTTGGTCCATAAAGTGTGAAACAGTAGAAGATATATCTGGATGCATAAAGGGTGAAATGGTTGAAAATGTAGTTGGGTTCAGAAATGCTGAAGCAGCAGAAGATGCTGGCTCCAAATGTGGTGATAAATTAAATGGATTTCGTTCACAGATTGGTGACAAAAGAGGAGGTAACTGCAAATGATAAAGAGATGAAAATGATGAAGAGTGAGGTAAGTCTGTGAGAGATGAACTGACTGGAGGTGGATTTGCTTCATTGACTGTTAAAAGTGTATATGGTGAAATGGGATCTCTGACAGGTAACAGCATGGCTGTTGGATTTGGATGACATAATGGCGGAAACACAGAACTCAGTGTTGATGGAGAAGGACATATTGTCACTAAAGCTGAACCAATGGCTGTCTCCAACAAAGTATCTTCTTCCATCAGAGGTTCACAGATTGGCTGCACAGTAAAACCTTGAACACTGCTAGTGGGGAATGACTTTGAGAGTGGAGGCACTACTGAGATATGACTGTTTATTGGCTTATAGATGGTTGACAGTGCAGCTGACAGTTTTGCTTCACAAGAAGGTTCTGTCATTGGCAATGAGCAGATTGGAATTTCAAATGCAAACTTTTCTTTGGCTGCTGGTTCATAGGACTGCAACAGCGGAGGTGATTTGATCATGCTTTGTGACAGCAGGAAGTCATTAGTCACTGGGGATTCATTTACTGCTTTTGGAACACTGTAATACTGTGCAGGTAAATTCCACTTAAACATGGGCCATCCTGGAACTGCATTAGAA
This sequence comes from Symmetromphalus regularis, assembly GCA_032355785.1. Classification (NCBI taxonomy): domain Eukaryota; kingdom Metazoa; phylum Mollusca; class Gastropoda; order Neomphalida; family Neomphalidae; genus Symmetromphalus; species Symmetromphalus regularis. The sequence goes on from JAULBS010074912.1 coordinate 10,702, forward strand.
TACACAGCTGGATTTGAAGATGAGAAGATGTGTTCTTCTTGTCTAGCAGGATGGTTGTTGTAAAATGTGCTAGGGCTGTTAGCATGAGTGTCTGCATTTCCAAGTTCCTGTTCTTGACTGCTGTTTTTCTGTAGTTCTGATACCATTAGCAGCTGACAGTCTGAACCAAATCCCATCTGTTTAACTCTACTGTGGTTTTGCTTTCCTACACAGGCTAAGACTGGTTGGATGGAATTGTCATTTACTGCTAGAGAACCTGATCTCTTCCTAAAAATACTTTTGAAAGGATTGTTCACAAACCAAGATTCTTGTGGATTTTTAGCACTATTAAGAGAATTGGTTTTATCACCATGATCAGTTTTCTGAGATTTCTGTGAGAGTTTCTTAGAACAAATCTTTTTTAACAAAACATCTATCGAGAATTTCAGTTTTTTTGGCTTCTTGGCTTTGGGCATACTTGCAGCTGGATATGGGTTAACATGGTCAATAAACTTTTTGTATTTTGCTTGAGTTATGGGATCACAGTTTTGCTTATCATCTCTCTTGGATGATGTTGCTTTCTTACTTAAAAGTTTGGCAGTTTCACTGGATCTCTTTCTCAGAGGCTCAATAATGGTGGTATTTATGCTCACACCTGACATATCTTTAATATGTTTCCAGTTTGTATTTTCACCTAATTGACCAATGCCTGGTTCTTCTGCTGAGTGAAGTAAAATACTGTTTTCATCTCTGTTTTGAGCTATGTTGTGAAAACCTCTTACACTTGTCTTCTGTTTGTTTTTGACACTTTTATGTAGACTTTGTGAACCCATCTGTTTTGTATTACTCTTGTTCTCAGGTATGTTATGTGGTCTTCCTCTATCTTTAGATTTCACTACGTTTCTTTTATCCTTTGTCATGTTAGGTAGGTTTCCTACAACATTTGGTTTCTTTGATTTTCCTTTGTTATCCAACATGTTGTGTAGACTTTTTAAAACATCTTGTTTCTCTATGTTTCTTGCATCATTGGCCATACCATGTAGACATCCTCCACCTTTCTGTTCCTCTTCACTGCAGCTCATCACATAAGCAGTGGTACAACTATGAACTGGTGGTACTTGAGTTGATTTATGACCATGAACTATCACATGCTGATGCACAGATTTAGGAATTTTAGTAGACAAAGGTTCACAAAAAACTGGCACATTGTAGTAACTGTTTTCAGATTTACATGTTTTACTCAAGTCTAATGCGCATTGAGAAAATGAACCTATATCTGTGTTTGTCCCAATGAAAACTGACTTCAGTTGAGATGGTGCATCGTTATTCTCGTGCTTGCTGGAAAGTTTAATTCTAGATAAATCTAGAGGACTAAGTTGCTCTGAACTGATTTGTGCATTTTTTCCTTCAAAATTTGTCTTCATAGAAGACTTTGATAAGATCCTGCTTTCATCTACCAAGTCTGCAATTTTATTTTCAATTTGTCTTTCCCACACATCATTTTGATGGATCTGTTCCAAAATACTCATTGCTACATCATAACTATTACCAATATCAGACCGTAACATATGTCTTGGTTGGACCTCTGCTTCAGGTTTATTAAAAATTCTCTCCATGGCAGATTGAGACGTCTGAGATGAGATCTGGCTTACATCTGGAACCACATGTGTGATACTAGCTGTATCTTCATTACTGGCACCAGCATTAACCTTTGGTTTTGATTCTTTAAAAGTCTGCATTGGTTTATCACATTTTTCACTAATTAAAGATGTTGGTGGACTTGTTTGATCAACAGACATGTTTTTTGAACTAACATCTGGATCACGTTTACTGAATATTCTCTCCAAAGTAGATTCAGACAAGATTTGACTTCCATCTACCAAACCATCTACAACTACACATGAAATGTTTGCTTTGGATTCATTACTCAAAATACTGTTAGGATTCTGAGTGAATTCTTCTGAGATTTGCTTTGTTTCATCAATTTTAGATATTTCACTGACAGACACGTTTTTCAAGCTAATGTCAGCATCCAGCGTGTTGAAGATGCCCTTCCTGGTAGATATGTCAATCAAACTGAAATCTGGCCTAGAATATGAAATATTGGCTGTAGGTTCAATACCAGCTCTGATATTAGTATTTATATGTGTCTTCAAGGCTTCACGACCATTCCTACTTACTTCAGAAGTCAATGGACTTGTTTCACTCACAGACATGTTTTCCAAGCTAACATCTGCATCCAGTCTATTGAATATACCCTGCATAGTTGATTCAGACAAAAGTCTGGTCTGATCCAACAAACTGAAGTCTGCCACTACATCAGACATATTAGCTGCATGTTCATTTTCATTTGAGTTTTGAAATATTTTCAACGCATCATTTTTATCAGGAGTTACAGATATTTCACTGACAGAAATGTTTGTTGAGCTCACATTGGCATTAAGTGTGTTGAAAATCCCATCCATAGTCGATTTAGACAAAAGTCTGCTCCGGTCCATCAAACTAAAGTCTGCCCCAACCTGTGAAATATTAGTTACATGTTCACTTTGATTGATCGTTTCATTTTGATCTGTAAGAGGACATGATGATGTTTCATTAACTGAAATGTTTCTTGAGCTCGCATTGGTACCGAGAGTGTTGAAAATTTCATCCAAAGTAGATTCAGACAACATCTGGTTTTCATCAGTCAAACTGAAATCTGCAGTGATATGAGAAACATTAGCTGTGGATCCATCACCCATAAGGGCACTTGCTTTATCTCTGTCATTCAGCTGTTGAACACAACCCATGGTATTGTAATGTGAAGAAATTTCTCTAGAAAGTGTAGCCTTTCCAGTGTGTGATGGCAAAGTCTCACTGATAGATCCATCATGATCATTGCTGCTATGTTTTAGAGTAGCCGAGCAGGTGACAGTTACTGTTTGAAATGAGTTGCTTTCAGACACATTCTTGTACTCTGATGAATCTATATTTGTTATTTGTTTACAGCTGGTTTCCACCAAAGATTCTGATTGTTTACTTGAGAAAGAACTTGATTTGATTGAGGATATACCATTTTTTGGCAATGCTATGTGAATGGTTGGTTTGAGATTCTGTATTTTCTGATTAGAAATCTTATAAAATGGCAATATTCCACAGGCAGGTTCCTGTTTTGGTAAGATACCACTGATATTGCTTTCTTCCTTGACCAGTTGATGTTTGCTGTCAGTGGAGGATGGAATGTCAGCACTGTTGCTTCCATGTTTTAATAGATGTACAGTAAGACGATTAATGTTTTTATCAACTCCGTGACTGCAGTTCTGATTAGCAACATCTGAAATGATACAAACATTGTAGAATATTTAGCAATTTAAAACTTAGATGATATAGTTATTCATTGTTAGCATGGTTACAACCTGTTGTCTCCTTTATTTAGGTTCATACTGCAGATGAAATTCAGATAAATTAATGATGGCACGTAACTCATCAATAAATCATATTTCTATGTCTCTGTGATGGCACTTTCAAGAAAATAAGCATACTGCATAATACTGAAGTGAAAACGCATACTCCTACAGACCCTTGACCTAATTAATTTCCACACAAAGAATTAATTTAAATATAAACAGTGATTTTTAATAAGAAAATGCCTGTGCGGTTGTTCATATTTCACAGATTTGGCAATACTAAAAAACCATAAAATAAAAATTAATTTTATTTTACAAGAGTTTTTTAATATCCAACATTACATCACCAAAGAAAAATAAACCAATTCCAAATCTGATCGTGTTGTCATTGTAAAACAAACTAATTAATATTTTGGAATAACACAAAACCAAAAAATAATAATAATTAAAAAAAATAATAAAATGTTTATTTTTATTATGATTAACTCAGGGTAATAAAATACTTAAAAATCAAGTAATTGAAAAAGCCTAAAAAAGAAATAGATTTTTTACCTGGAACGTTGCCTTTTATGAGAGTCTGCACTTCTTTGTTGATATCTTCCACTTCCTGTTGAATAGCTTCCCACTCCTGCTTGAACTCTGCTTTACAAAATTCATGCTCATTATTATCAAGAGTTGCAGTATTCAAAATCTCTCTTCTTTCAGGTTCTGTACAAAAACAAAAAAAATTTAAGGGGCTTTGTGCTCTAAATATTGATTATGAATGAAACTTACATGCATTTGTTATACTAGATCTCGTTTCATATCATGCAAGACATTTTAACTGAACCATGGTATAGGGAATTCCATGTCGAGTTGATCAATTTTTTTAACATTTAAAAATTTCTAATTTCAAGATCGGAACTCCTTGTGGGACGAAATAAATGGGTATGAAATGTTTTTGCAGCTATAAAAATATTCAGAAGTTTTAAAATAATGGCTAATGGGGGAATACCCATCATGTGACGCGAAATATATACCTCACACCTACAACGGAAAAAAAAATGTTATTTTATTTATTTATTTTTTGTCCGTGAGCATAATTCATTATTATTTTTAAAATATTGATAGTAAGCAAGATGCAGTGGTTATGTAAGGAGCTGAATGAAGTATTTCTATGGACAAATCAAATGTTTAGTTTTGAAATTAATTCTTTGTTAGGAAATTAATTAGGTCATGGGTCTATGACAGTATGCGTTTAAATTCATGATCTTTCTAATAAAACTTGTTAAATAAAGAAATAGCATTCATACATTAATCATAAATGTTTAAATGTTAACGGGTAGCATTTCTACAAAATATGCAGTGTTCAAATTTAAATTGGTAAAGCCAGCCCATGCTTGTTATCGCAAGGGCAAATTAACATTTGAAAAACTACATGTATTTGGCATAGAGTAAATGTATAAAAAAAAATTAATAGACCTATTAATGAAATCACACTTGTCTAATTGTTGTTAATAAAATGCTAATTTCTAAATCTAATCTGATTGTGGAGTATTAATACTATTGGTGTATGGACAGTTGTTCACCTTTAATTGTTTTTTATTAATAAAACACAATTAATTCTATTTTAAACAAATTCAGCACAATATGAATATTATTCACAAAAAAACACAATCAGTATTATCAGTTCAGCACAGAAATGTCAGCACAAGACTTCAAGCAAGTTATAGTTCAGCACAGTCAAATATTGTGTAATTAACACAACCATGAAGCTGTGTCTTTAAAAATTCTATGTTTTGTGTTCTTTTTTATTAACAAAATAAAAATATTGAGGATTATCGAACTCCAGTGCCTTTTAAAAATTCTGTTATTTTTTATTAATAAAATAATAAATAAAATGTTATTAAATTAAAAAAGGTGAGCAACTGTCCTATTTCTCACTTTATTGGTGAGCAACTGTCCTATTTCTCACTTTATTGTTGAGCAATTGTCCTATTTCTCACTTTATTGGCGAGCAACTGTCCTATTTCTCACTTTATTGGCGAGCAACAGTCCTATTTCTCACTTTATTGGCGAGCAACTGTCCTATTTCTCACTTTATTGGCGAGCAACTGTCCTATTTCTCAATTTATTGGCAAGCAACTGTCCTATTTCTCACTTTATTGGTGAGCAACTGTCCAGTGAGCAAGAGTCTGGTGAGGTATTGTTTGGTGAGCAATTGTCCTACATTCAATACTTTTATATATTATATTTCATTTTTATAAAACATTTACTTGGCTATATCAATTTCCAACCTAAGCTGGGTCAAAGTGGAAAAGATTGAATATCTTATTAAAACATCTAGGATAAATTAATTAGAAAGTAAAGTAAAGTTTGTTTTATTTAACGATATCTCCAGAACACATTGATTTTTATCTTATCGGCTAATTGGATGTCATATGCTCATTCTGACATATTTTTAGAGGAAATGCGCTGCTGCCATATAGGCTACTCTTTCCGATAAGCAGCAAGGGGTCTTTTATATGCACTGTCCCACAGATAGGACAGCACATACCACGGCCTTTGAATGGAAAGTAACCCAAACTATAAATGGGTCCACTGAGAAGAATTGATCCAATGACTGACTGGTTCACAGAAGAACAATCTCCCATTTGAGCTACATCCCACTCCAAATCAATTAGAAATAATATTTAACACCCATTTCCCCCACCTCCACAAAGACCCACAGAAAAATATAATTTTTATTTAAGTAATCAGGGGTTGATCCTGAGGATCTGTTGCTGGGTTTGGGGTATGTACTGAAGAGGGGAAATTGCCAGATTGAGGTTACTTCCCCTGAACCCATTCCTGACAATAATGTTAAATATTTTAGTGCTGGAAAAAGGTTTTATAAATCCTAAACTGATTATATTGAAATAAAAATGAATATAAAACAATGTACATTTACATACATATTTTGTACTGATTTAACATTAACACACACACACACACACACAAACACACGCACGCTCGCACGCACACTTCTAGGAGCTCCAGACACAGGGCTGGATTTAGACCGTAAGAGGCCAGAGCACTTCAAGTTATGGGGCCCCTCAAAACAGAAATTAAATTACATGACAAATAAAAAAAAAATGAATAGAACTAATTTTATAATTATTACATGTTTTATAAAGAGGTTTTTTGTCGGGGGTGGGGGTGGGGGCACGGACCTTTGGAAGGGGGGCCCGGGGCATTTGCCCCTTATAAATCCGACCTTATCCAGACCACCAATTCCAGTCAGATGCACTTCTTAAATAAAGTATTTCCCCATTAATTTTCTCCAGTAAAGTTGGACGAAAATGCTTATTTGCCGTTGTTGAAATGAAAAAAATGCAAATAAACTTTTCCGTCCAATATTAATATAATTGGGCAATTTCCCTAGATATAATTATCATTTCTTCTTGTGGTAAATTACTTTAATAATTTGTTCTGTGCATGTTGTTAGGTTAAACTTTGAAACATTTCAAAACAAATATTGTTTAAGGGTTACCACCTTGTCACTTGTGTCTTTAAAATACAGAAATATGCAAAACAATAAATAAATAAATGAATAAACGCGTTATAACTTATTTACCTGTAGCCATAATGCAGATTGTCTTTTCTTTTCTTAATGTGACATTATTAGAACGTTATTAAGACGTGATAATCACCTACCACAAATTGGTAATGATTAAAAGTTTAATTATTTATTGCGTCTTAGCTATTTCAAGGTGGGAGTGGAAAAGGCGGGGCTAATATGGCCTAGCTGCAAAGATGTCTGTGTGTCAAATTGATAGACAGCAGTTAACGAATATACAAACGTGTTCATTTCAAAATAAGCCAATAGCAGCTTAAAATTTAGATTATATACACACGTCTGTTGCTGTATAAATTATTATTTATTTTAAAGAAGAAAAAAAAGAAAGAGAGAGAGAAAGTGAGAAAAAGTTAAATTAATTATAACAACTGAAACAAAATAAAATAAAGATAAAATCAAACAACAAATAGAAATAAAATCTCCAAAACGTTAATTGTTCCACTTAATTAAAAGCTTTTAAAAAATAAAATAAATAAACAATAATAATTTTAAAATAAAGGAAAGACAAACAAGTAGAATTAGAAGATTTAAAACTAATGCAAGCATTTAATGATATTAATAATAATAATAAAATCAAACAACGACAATTAAAAAATCCACTATCACTAAAATAATATAATAAAAAAAGAGAGAAAGAAAGAAATAGAAAAAAGAAGCAAATATCGTTAAAGCAGTTTGGAATTGTTCCATAATTGTTGCCCATTAGTTATTACAACTTTCTTTCTTTTTTTCTTTTTTAATTGAGCACGTATTTAAATGAATGTGCATACCAAATAATAAATATTTTAATAATAATTATTATAGTCGTTTCTCAGGGAGATAATATTTAAAATAAACGTCATACAGTTTATAATAATAAAAATAAATAACAACAAAAACCACAAAATATTTATTAATTAAAAATATATACACCCCATAAGACCATACTGAAACTTGTTACGTATATAACTATGTGAAGTCTGATAATCAAAGAGTGCAGGTGCTATGGCGTTTTGGTCGGGAAACTCTTTGACATGTTAAGAACAAAGACTTCCAGGCGCCTCATCGAATCATCTTTCCGACAAGTGGAGAAACTGTCGCCAACGTGTCTCGATGTTCATTTCCAAGTTGTTACGTGGATCATATGATGTATATTGTCAAATTCAGGTGTAGACTTACTGGCTTGTTTTATCAAGGAACAGCAAACTGTTAAGTAGGTAATTAGAACAAATAAAATAAGGGAAAAAACATCATGGCAAGTGTGTGCGTGTGTGTATGTACGTGCGTATGTGTGTGTGTTTTGTGTACATGTGTTTTATGAATTCAGGGTACTGCTAGTAATTATTTAATTTGTTTATTTAATTAACACAGCACACTCAACATGGTCAAGAAAGGCACTAAAAATCAAGAGATGATCATTGGCTTACATGTGCCTTTTAACATTTCTTTTATTTATTTATTTATTTAATAATAATAAAATAAATGTATTAATACAATATTAAAATAAATATATTAATACATTATTAAAATAAATATATTAATACATTATTAAAATAAATATATTAATACATTGTTAAATCTTTATTTACTGCCCTGCTGGTCTTTGACTTTCGTTCTTTATAAACTATAGTTCATCATATATAAATGTATAGCACTGATGCTTTTTTTTTTTTTTTTCCTTTTTATTAGAAATTTGACTGTTAAGTTTGAAAAAAAATGTATTTATTAATTTTTATGATCCACCTATATCTAATCCTCTATTCAGGCCCATAGTACGGATTTTGAAAGAGGGGGAGATGGGGGAGGGGGAATCATTTTCAAAGTTAGGGGGTAATTATTATGGGTATGTAAAATGTGTTATCCGAAACGGCGAATCTTGACACGAAATAAAAACTGGCGAAAAAGCCCTCTCCCGGCATCTATGGGCCTGCTATTATATAATGTGAGAGTGCCTCGTAAGTTGAATAATTTGTGTTCAATCCTTTTGTATGCGTCATATTCAATTAAATATATTTTTATCATTTGACAAATAAAGATGTTAATAAATTTTCTTGTGATGTTTTTGTCCTGGTGTTTTTCTTTATTGTTACACAAAAGATGTGGAATGATATATTATGTATGATTTTACAGAGCCGGCACAACCGTTTACATATGGGGGGGGGGGAGGGGGGCGCAAGACTGAATAGGTGTGCTATCAGTCATGGCAAGGAGGTCTACTTGTAACGTACTCAATAAATGTAAATATCGTCGCAAAAAAGGGCGCCGCAAATTATTGGGGGTGGGGGGATGGGGATGCCAACTTGCCATCCGGCTATGTCGGACTTGTTTTATATTAAAATGCGTTGTCATTCCTCATTTTCAAAATACGTTTTAAATTCAAAATGGTTAAAATGGCAGTCCTCATAACAAGCAAAGTTATGAGAAATGATTACAGAAATAAATTTAAAAATAATAATTTTCGAATATTGTTGTATTTATGTGGTTTATTACTAAAATATTTTAAATTATGGGCACCCTATAATATAACTTTAAAGGATAAAATAAGTTAGTAGAATAATTTATGTAAGCTACACGATGGTGATCGGACATGATACCCTCCAGACAATCTTCTCTGGACAGAATCCTCTTACCGTATCAGAAAAAAATTATTAAAAAATAACCACAATTTATTTAAAAGAAGTAATTTTAACATATCCAATTTATCAGAGAATGGCCAATCACACAGTGAAGCCATTAACTGCTCACAAATAGGAAAGAATACTGGACAGTAGCGGATCAAGGCAGGGGCTCCAGGCAGGGCCCTCGAGAGGAAAAAAATGTGCTGGTGCGACACCTTTTGCAGGGCCCCCTGCCCCCGGCCCCCCCCTTTTC
>JAULBS010074922.1:0-20511 GCA_032355785.1 Symmetromphalus regularis
TAATGTATGATGTCCAGTCATGTGTAAATTCTGAAAGCGTAATGTATGATGTCCAGTCATGTGTAAATTCTGAAAGCATAATGTATGATGTCCAGTCATGTGTAAATTCTGACATGTGGTTATTACTAGCTTTGTACAGGTCTGTTCATGATACACCATTCTTCCCTTTCCATCAACTGTCTTGTCTTATCTCGGTCATATACAAGTGCACCGGTAGGAATGCAGCTAAGCCATTAAGATCGCAACTTCATTTGTGTTCTAAAATGAAAGCAAGATGTGAGAGTTGGGTCTTTGAAAGACAACACTTAAAACTCCATTAACCAGTCATTTAGTTAGCATGTCACCAGATAGTAGTATAATTTTAATCATTCTCATCATTTCTCATTTGTTTTTCAGCAAATATTTGATCAAATGGATGAAGTGGCTAGTTTGATAGCTGCAACCATTCATGACGTCGATCACCCCGGCCGCACCAACGCATTCCTCGTCAACGCCAACAATGATCTGGCTGTGCTCTACAATGACTTGTGAGATTTCATAACCAACTGTCTGTCTGTCTGTGTCTGTTTGTCCATCCATTTGTCTTTCTATTCATCTGTTTATCCATCTGTCTGTCTGTCTGCCCATCTGTCCGTCCGTCCATCCATCCATTTGTTTTTTTATTCCTCAGTTTATCCATCTGTCTGTCTGTGTCTGTTTGTCCATCCATTTGTCTTTCTATTCATCTGTTTATCCATCTGTCTGTCCGTCCGTCCATCCATCCATTTGTCTTTTTATTAATCAGTTTATCCGTCTGTCTGTCTGTCTCTCTGTCTGTCTGTCTCTATGTAGTTTTAACCAATTTTAATCTGTCCATGACCAAATTAACCTCGGAGTGAGAAAAAGGCTTTCCATCGTTAATTTGTTTCAGTAAATGTATTTGTTTATTGACATTTGTTATTTTTTTTATCTCTTAATGAATTTTTCTTACACCATGATGATAACACAATTCAAAATTAACATTTTATTTGCATATTAACCAGCACTGAATTATTTCACATCATAGCCATTTTCTAAAAAAAATTATAGTATTCTCTATCTAGTTACACTTGTCACAGAGGCAGTAAAAGTGTTTTATTTTTTTTAATTCTAGAGCTGTTCTAGAGAGTCATCACGTCGCACTAGCATTCAGATTAACACAGAAAGATGATTCTGTTAACATCTTCAAAAACTTGTCCAGGTGAGTTTAATTTTGCTGAAGACTGTAAGTACAGTGGTCCTGCTTATCCCGGATTACTGTTTGAACTAACCATATTCCTAATTCAGGATTCCTGTGATCATTAAAACTAATTCTACAGATCAAGATACTTTTTGAATTATTCAAATTGGATTAAAACTTTCAGAAATATTACTGATTTCGTATCATATAATTTCGCTAATTGAGACTTCGACAGGACACACAAATATGTTTTATTGATGTATTTCAGAGAGAAAAAAATGTATATACAAGAAATTTGAGATGTTTTCACAACCATTCATGATGAAAATAAAAAATGATCTATTTATGCATTGGAACTGCTAATAGTCTGTAAATCAATATTACATTGTGCGACATTCGACTGGTTATCCTATACCTCCATACATTTATTAAACGCATACTCCCACAGACCCTTAACCTAATTAGTTTCTAAAAAAAGAATTATTTATAAATATAAACATTTGATTTGTCCATAAAAATACTTCATTCAACTACTTACATAATCACTGCATCTCGCTTATTATAAATATTTAAGAAATAATAATGAATTATGCTCACGGACAAATAAATCATAAACCATGAACTCGACATGGAATTCCCTAAACCATGGTTCAGGTAAAACATCTTGCGTGATATAAAAGTGAGATCTAGTATCACAAATGCATGTAAGTTTCATTCGTAATTAATATTTAGAACACAAAGCCCCTTAAATTCCGTGGGAGTATGCCTTTAAGAACAATTGCATCTTATTATTTTGGACATAGTTAATCTGTTAATCATTTAATCTATCCTGTAACTGAACTTCTGTTTCACATTGCAGAGAAAACTATCGAACGATGCGACAGATGGTAATCGACATGGTATTGGCGACAGAGATGAAACAACACTTTGAGCATTTGTCAAAATTTGTGAACAGCATCAACAAGAATGCTTTGCGATTTGACGATGACATTTCTGTTGTAAGTTATACTGCACTGTCTTCATGTATATCGTAACCATGACAATAAAATGATAGGATCCATGCAGGGTCAGTCCATAAATATTGATGTTTATTAAAATCCAAATGACATCCAAAACAATGTAAGAGGCAAAATCCATATTTGATTATTTTCAAATGGGAGAAACAATTGGTATATATTTTACAGTAGTGGATCCAGGGGGGGCTCAGGGGGTCCGGACCCAACTCCCATTTTCTCATATTTATTTATTTTTCTACCATTTTCCAAGTGGAAGGAGGTGAAAATTCACCTGTTTCCCCAGGTCCTATTCACTCATCACATTGGGACTCCTCCCTTTCAGAAATCCATATTTGGTCACCCCCCTTTTCAGAAATCCTGCATCTGCACCTGTTTTATCAATTTTTATGTTAAGATTAGAGTGTGTTGGATGGATGTTGGGTAGGGGAGTGGGGTTTAAAACTAATGCCAACATTGTTCAAATTGTACGGTCAACATACCAACCAAAAAAGTAAAGTTTGTTTTATTTAATGAAGCCTCTAGAGCACATTGGTTTTTATCTTGTCATTGGCTATTAGACATCAGTCATATGGTCAATTTGATATGTTTAGAGGAAACCTGCTGCTGCCACATAGGCTACTCTTTCCGATAAGCAGCCAGGGGTCTTTTATATGCACCATCCCACAGACAGGATAGCACATACAACAGCCTTTGTGAACCAATTGTGGACCACTGATTGGAATGGAAAATAGCCCAAACTGCAAATGGGTCCACTGAGAAGGATCAATCCGACGACCGACCGGTTCAAAAGCAGACACACTACCATTTGAGCTAGATCCCGCTCCCATTCTCTGACCTGATCTGGGCCTAAGAAAGTTCCAGTTTGTAAAAAAAAAAGAAACCATTTGATATTTATTGACCATCCCTAAAATATGTGGGTTATTTGGGTCACATGTTCATGTATGTTTGGCATTTGATTCCATTTTCTTTTCTTGAACAGTTATATCTTTAAATATAATCTAGACATTGGCTTATAGAGCATTTGATATTGCCGGGGGAGGGAGGTGGGGCAGTGCAACTGCACTGAAAGCACTAAAAGAATTGTAAGACTGGCAAAAATAAAAGGTGAGGAGGAGTAAAGGTTTGATCAGTGCGGGATGTAGTTCAAATGGTAACTAGTACGTAATGCTTAAGAGTTATCTCCCTTTCAAAATGGCAACAGTTCACGTGATCTTTTAATTAAAACTTTATTCACAACTTAATGTTTAGAATTATATCCCATTCAGAATGGCGACGGTTCACGTAATCTTTTAATTAAAACTTTATTGATAACATAATGTTTAGAGTTATCTCCCTTTCAGAATGGCGACGGTTAACATGATCATTTAAATACACATTTATTCACAATTTAATGTTTTAGAGTTATCTCCCTTTCAGAATAGTCACAGTTCACATGATCATTTAATTACACTTTTATTCACAATTTAATGTTTTAGAGTTTTCTTGCTTTCAGAATAGTCACAGTTCACTTGACAGCACCTCTGTTCTGACACAGTTGTCTACACCTGAGAACCGAATGCTCATCAAAAGAATGGTTATCAAATGTGCAGACGTGTCCAACCCTGTCCGTCCTCTTGATCTGTGCATTGAGTGGGCAAAGAGAATAGCCGAAGAGTACTGCCAGCAGGTTAGTCTGTCAAGCCAAATGTTTATTTTTTTAACATCTCACCAATGTATGACCCCCAATAGCAAATGTTTATTTTTTTGTGCTGGGGGGTTGTTAAACAAACAATCAGTCAAGGCAAACATCATATTCAAGGGCAAAAATCCTGTCCAAAAAGTGGAGGGGGGGTGGATCATCCCCCCCAGGTTTGACACCATTATAGACCCCTTGTGTACTTAGGTATATTTGTGCTAAGACAACATTGTTAAGTTTTACATTGATAAAATAAAGAGAAATACTGGTAAAGATTATTATTTAGGCATTTTAATTTCAGTTTTTCGAAGCAAAAAGTGGGGTCTTAATTATATAGGTGTCCCCCACCCTGTCCAAAATGTGGGGGGAGCACATGTCCCCCCCCCCGTACTCCCCGGCCTTTATGCCCGGCCTTTATGCCTGGCCTTTATGCCCATGGTAATATTGTTCCATTACACTATTATATGAACAGCAGGCAGACCCAAAACATTAATAATGACTGTGCTGCAGCGTAGCCAACAGGTGAGTCTGTCAAACCAAATGTCATATTGTTCCATTACATTTTACTATTACTATTATATGAACAGCAGGCAGACCCAAAACATTAATAATAACTGTTCTCTAGCCATCCTTCCTTTCATCCTTATTTCTTTCTTTCTTTCAATCACATGATTCTAACTTCTAAAGGGATGGGGAATGGTGATTTTTTTTTTGTGGGGGCTAGTAAACTTTCTTGAATTCTAGTCCCTTAGGTACATGGAATTATTTCTTAATTTCGACCCCTGTCAGTATTGTGTGCTCTCTCTCTCCACTCGCATCCACACAGTGGAACCTTTTGTCTATCCATGGACAATATTAATTTGTTCCCTTTCAGTCAAGTTACAATATCAACAATATTTTCTATAAAGCAAAAAAAAATATTTGTTTCCGATAATCCGACCGACCCCTTTTAAAAATTGCCAACTCTAAACTTTTTTCCATTAAAATTGAAAGTCGTAATTTCGGCCATTTCCGGTTGTTTATTCCATACCTTTCGGCCTTTTTTCTGTCACTTTTCCGATATCATGATAGCGGTAACTAGATATTATTCCTACAAAAATCTGAAATAACACTGGAACTGCATTTGATCATTAAAAAGTCTTTTAGACAGCCTTTTTAATAAATGTATGATAAACTCTAAAACATGACCATACAATGTATGTGAAAAGTAAAGCATTAATTACTCAACTTCACACATACATGTATAATTACATAATATTATTATGTTCAAGAATAAAAAAAAAAATTAAATTCACCTTCCTTCTGACCCTATTTTTTTTTTTTAGCACGTAATAGAAAACAAAGGAAAAAAATTTGGCCTAATATAAATTTACTGTCGATATTTATATATGTAGTACTTGATAATCATTATCTTGTTTTCAGACTGATGATGAGAAGAATCGAGGTTTGCCGGTTGTCATGCCGGTGTTCGACCGCAAGACGTGTAGCATACCAAAATCTCAAACCAGTTTCATAGACGTCTTCATCTCGGAGATGTTCGATGCCTGGGATTGTAAGTTCGATATGGAAATAGTTCTTTTTCCTTTGTTCGTCAAAATTTCTGATATCAATTAATTTGTAAACGCAATGTTCCCGTCAAACAATTCAATATTGACAATTTAATATTCCAGGTGTGGATGCAGGATTTCTGAAAGGGTAGGGAGACCAAATGTAATGGACAGTATTTTGTTAGGTCACTGTTAGGTTTCAGTGCTGAACCTATCGTTAGTGATGTCATGGAGTAGCGGATTCAGGGGTGGTTCAGGGGATCTGAACCCCCCCCTTTTTTCCGATTTATATATTTTTACCATTTTACGAGTGGAAGGATATGAAAATTAACAATTTTTTCACCTTTTTCTATTTACTCCACTTTTGGACCTCCCCCCTTTTTCATAAATCCACATTTGGACCCCCCTTTCACAAATCCTGCATTCGTACCGGTCATATCACTGTTGTTCTGCTAGTTAACCAGTCTACTGCTGGTTGACCAGTCTACAGCTGGTTGACCAGTCTACAGCTGGTTGACCAGTCTGCTGCTGGTTGACCAGTCTGCTGCTGGTTGACCAGTCTACTGCTGGTTGACCAGTCTACTGCTGGTTAAACAGTCTACTGCTGGTTAAACAGTCTACTGCTAGTTAACCAGTCTACTGCTAGTTAACCAGTCTACAGCGTGTTAACCAGTCTACTGCTGGTTAACCAGTCTACAACTAGTTAACCAGTCTACTGCTAGTTAACCAGTCTACTGCTGATAGATGTAGTGGTGCTGAGTGTGATATTATTGTTTCCCCTTAAAGGTTTTGGTCAGTTTTCAAAAAGGAGGGGTCCACACACCCCAGTTCCATTACTATATTCACATCAGTGTCGTGTTACCCTTAAGGCTGACTAGGCTGAAGCACTGTTACCAGATAGGGACCCCAAGTACCTCAAAGACTAGGGGCCCCAGCCATGGGTTAATACGGCACTGATTCACATATACAACTGTATCATGTATAAATGTTAATTGTTACTAAATGTTAAAACAGGAGAGTCAGACAAAATTACCTTTGTGACTGTTAAGTCTTCCAAAATGACATATTTGTACGTGACAGTGTCTGTGTGTTTCTAGTCCTACGCGAGCCTCAGTGGTCCAGTATTAAATCTTTGCTATGCCAGTGACTGCAGTAACAGATCCAGCGGGTCCAGGGTGTCAGGACCAACCACCATTTACTGGGTTTTTTACCATTTTCCGAGTGGAAGAATGTTAAAATTAACCTTTTTTCTCCCCGTCCTATTCGCTCATCACATTTGGACCCCCCTTTCAGAAATTCACCTTTAGACCCCATTTCAAAAATCCTACTTCCGACCTGGACTGTAACAACCCCAGTCAAAATCGTTTAACTATTGAGGTCTATATTATGGTATTAAGCAGAAAGGGGTCTCTTATATGCACTGTCCCACAGACAGGACAGCATAAACCACGTCCTTTGATGAACCAGTTGAGGACCACTGGTTGGAACGGAAAATAGCCCATACTGCAAATGGGTCCACTGAGAAGGATCGATCCGATGACCGACAACTACCATTTGAGCTACATCCCACTGATATTGAATTTTTATACATTTAAAGTATATATGAATATTAAAATTTTAAATATTTTTTGATCTTTTAGCTTTCCATTTGTGTTATATAATATTGGATTGATTTAAATTCATGCATTACAGAGATATAAATGTAAGATGTAAAAACAAACAAACATACAATTCACTTTTAATCACCATATTAAAATATTTAATTGAAGTATTTTTGTTTTTCTTGTACAGTTTTCTGTGATGTTCCGGAACTGATAGGTCACCTACAGAAGAACTACGTGTACTGGAAGGAAATGGAGGTTCTTAGTATTAAAGCAAAGACACCCCAAACCAGTCTGGACTTGGAGAGTGGTCCCCCCATCACTCAGAGTGCTCTCCCTTCCATTAAAGACACAGCAGGGCAAAACAGTATCGACATGGAGTCCGATACGGAAAATACGTGATGATGTTGATTAAACAGATAATCACACACATTACTGACAATATGTGATGTACAATATACAAATTATTACACGTTACTGACAATATATGGTGTACAATATATAAATTATTACATGTTACTGACAATATGTGGTGTACAATATATAAATTATTACGTTACTGACAATATGTGGTGTACAATATATAAATTATTACACGTTACTGACAATATGTGATGTACAATATACAAGTTATTACACATTACTGACAATATGTGATGCAGAATACACAAATTATTACATGTTACTGACAATGTGATGTTCAATACACAAATTATACACATGTTACTGAGAATGTGATGTACAAGTTTTTACATATTACTGACAATAATATGTGATGCACAATACACAAATTATTACATGAAACTGACAATAAGTGATGTTCAAAACACAAGTTATTACACATTACTGACAATATGTGATATTCAATACAGAAATTATCATTAATATTACTGACAATATATGATATACAATTTATACATTTTTGTGATGCTCAATACACAAACTATCAAAATATTACTGACATTATGTGATGTTCAGTACACAAACTCTCACAATTACGGACAATATGTTATTTACATTCTTTTCACAAAATATCAAATACATATCACATATATCAAAGTGATTATATTGTGTTGACTATTGCCCACATTGTAATCATACAAAACAAAGTTAAGCAGTGGGTCAGATCCAGGAATTTTGAAAGGGATGGCAGTGTCATCTGACATTGTTAAGATATTTGAAATGAAAAGGGGAGGGTGTAAAAGAAAGTTAAGATCTATTATTAATGGGGAAAATATGAAAACTGGTAGGATTAGCAGAATGGTATCTGGATAATCCTACTGCTTTTGTATCTGCAGAATGGTATCTGGATAATCCTAATGCTTCTGGATCTGCAGAATGGTATCTGGATAAACCTAATGCTTCTGGATCTGCAGAATGGTATCTGGATAATCCTATTGCCTCTTGATCTGCAGAGTGGTATCTGGATAATCCTATTGCTTCTGTATCTGCAGAGTGGTATCTGGATAATCCTAATACTCCTGGATCTGCAGAGTGGTATCTGGATAATCCTAATACTCCTGGATCTGCAGTGTGGTATCTGGATAATCCTAACACTTCTGGATCTGAAGAGTGGTATCTGGATAATCCTAATGCTCCTGGATCTGTAGAATGGTATCTGGATAATTGTAACACTTCTGGATCTGCAGAGTGGTATCTGGATAATCCTAATGCTCCTGGATCTGTAGAATGGTATCTGGATAATCCTAATGCTCCTGGATCTGCCTGACTGTTTATCTTTAATACTGTGATTACGTCTTAATTTAGTAAACTGGGATATTTTTTGTCTTTACGAACAGATATCTGAAGCTTGAAGTACTGTTTATAGACATAAAGCCATAATTGTGCAGTACCAGACATTTGGGGGCTGAATTAACATTTCAGTCTTCGGCTATTTTCTCTTGTCTATAAATGTCACATCCCTGTCATACAAAATGACCCTAAAACATAATGAACATCAAACATCCATTGGGGTTAATTTGTTAAATACTTTGTATACATATCCACATACTGCATATCATTTTGATTATGTCCTATGGACTCAATCTAGAACAAGACTTGAAGTTATTTACTAATATCATTGCATATCATTTTTGTTGATATCACATCGATTTGCCCTAGATGAAGGTTTTCTGACACTTGCTATACCTTTGGATATCAGTTGATGGTAATATACCCATTAGATATCAGTTGATGGTAATATACCCATTAGATATCAGTTGATGGTAATATACCCATTAGATATCAGTTCATGGTAAGATATCCATTAGGTATCAGTTCATAGTGAGATATCCACTGGGTATCAGTTGACAGTGAATATTGGTTGATAGTAAGATACCCATAGATATCAGTTGATGATAAGATATCCATGGATATCAGTTGAAGTAAGATACCCATAGATATCAGTTGATGGTAAGATATCCACTGGGTATCAGTTGATGGTAAGATACCCATAGATATCAGTTGATGGTAAGGTATCCACTGGGTATCAGTTGATGGTAAGATACCTATAGATATCAGTTGATGGTAAGATATCCATGGACATCAGTTGATGGTAAGATACCCATAGATATCAGTTCATGATAAGATACCCATGGATATCAGTTGATGGTAAGATACCCATAGATATCAGTTGATGGTAAGATACCCATGGATATCAGTTGATGGTAAGATACCCATATATATCAGTTGATGGTAAGATATCCACTGGGTATCAGTTGATGGTAAGATACCCATGGATATCAGTTGGTGGTAAGATACCCATGGATATCAGTTGATGGTAAGATACCCATAGATATCCGTTGATGGTAAGATACCCATAGATATCAGTTGATGGTAAGATACCTATAGATATCAGTTGATGGTTAGATACCCATGGATATCAGTTGATGGTAAGATACCCATAGATATCAGTTGATGGTAAGATATCCATGGATATCAGTTGATGGTAAGATACCCATCGATGTCAGTTGATGGTTAGATACCCATGGATATCAGTTGATGGTAAGATACCCATGGATATCAGTTGATGGTAAGATATCCATAGATATCAGTTGATGGTAAGATACCTATAGATATCAGTTGATGGTAAGATATCCATGGATGTCAGTTGATGGTTAGATACCCATGGATGTCAGTTGATAATGGATTTCAGTTGATGATGGATATCCGTTGATGGTAGATGCACAAACACAGGACAAGTGCTGGACCTGGGTTTATAAAATGTTAAAGTCTGGACATAAATATAATTAACAATCTTTAAATATAGTTTGTATGACTTTCAAATAACTAATAAAATACTATAATTTACAACTATTACTACTACCACTACTACTACTACTACTACTACTACTACTACTTTTACTTCAACTACTTCAACTACTGCTACTACTACTTCTACTACTACTTCTATTTAGGCTACTACTATTACTACAAATACTACTAGCATTACTAATATTACTATTACTACTATTACTGTTACTTTAACTGGCAATACCTAATGTTTGTATATAGATGGGGGTTTATTGTCCTAGATGGTGGATTAATTTATATGGGAGTAATGTCTAGGAAGGGTTGAATGCCCAAATGGGTGTTGTCCTGTCACTGTTTTACATTCAGGACAACGTAAGTAGGCCTAGTGGCTGCTCACTTGACTGGTTTTCACACTTAATGGTAAACCCATTAAGAATGTTAGATCAGCCTCCGTGGCACAGTGGTTATGCTATCGAACTCGAGGCTGGTAGGTACTGAGATCAAATCTCAGTCGTGGCATGGGATTTTTAATCTCAGTATCGGCTCCAACCCAGAGTGATTGCTCTGCATGGCTCAGTTGGTAGGTGTATACCACTTACACCAACCAGTGGTCCACAACTGGTTTAACAAAGGCTGTGGTATGTGCTATTCTGTGTGTGGGATAGTGCATGTAAAAGATCCCTTGCTGTTTATAGAAAAGCAGCGGGTTTCGTGTCTCCTACTAACACTATCCTCTGTTCTGGTGCTTGAACCTTAATTGGATATAAGCACTAAAATAAATACAACCAACCAACCAAGAATGTTTGCAACCAGTGATATTACATAGCTGGAGCTGGGTCTAGCTCAAACAATAGCATGTCTGCCTGTGAACAGTCGGTCGTCGGATCGATCCTTCTCAGTGGACCCAATTATGCAGTTTCAGCTATTTTCCATTCCAATCAGTGGTCCACAACTCGTTCATCAAAGGCTGTGGTATGTGCTGTCCTGTCTGTCAGACGGTGCATATAAAAGACCACTTGCTGATTATCGGAAAGAGTAGCCTATGTGGCGACAGCAGGGTTCCCTCTAAAATAGATTGTCAGAATGACCATATGATTGACATCTAGTAGCCGATGATAAGATAAAAATCAATGTGCTCTAGAGGCGTAGTTAAATAAAACAAAACTACTAAACTCATTATGTAGTGCCCATGAAAGCTACCCTACCCTGAACACAATCCTGTGTACAACAAATCCTTCAATAATTTATTTGTTTGTGTTTTTATAAAGTCCAGACTTTGAACTTTTATATGTACGTTAGCAGGTATTTCATCTGTGCCAAACATTGCACAAAATCTTACTATTGTCATGGTATTGTTCGTTTTTCCATGGAAACATTTTGTTCAATATGTGAGTGGCTGACGTTAATATTTGTGACTTACTCATGTGTACAAAATAATTGTACAGTGATATCTGTGACTTACTCATGTGTACAAAATAGCTGTACAGTGATATTTGGTTTATTTATTACACTTGTGGAGATGTAGTCAGAAACTGTGATTTTAAAGAATTTTTAAGTATTGTTTTTGTATAGGTAAAGTTTATTTTGTTTGTCCTGTAGTAGCTAGGCAAAGAATATTGGTGATATGCATAAACAAAATAGTCTGTGGTATGACTCGTGTGGGGGTTGGGTGGTTTGTGAACGATGATGGTGTTATGAAATGACTGGAAAATGGTAACAGATGGTTTGTGAACGATGATGGTGTTATGGAATGACTGGAAAATGGTAACAGATGGTTTGTGAACGATGATGGTGTTATGAAATGACTGGAAAATGGTAACAGACGGTTTGTGAAAAGTGATGACTATGGAAATGGCTGGTTTCTGGAAACAGATGGTTTGTGAACGATGATGGTGTTATGAAATGACTGGAAAATGGTAACAGATGGTTTGTGAAAAGTGATGACTATGGAAATGGCTGGTTTCTGGAAACAGATGGTTTGTGAAGGATGATGGTGTTCTGAAATGACTCAAATGGTAACAGATGGTTTGTGAAAAGTGATGGCTATGGAAATGGCTGGTTTCTGGAATCAGATGGTTTTGTAAAGATTATGGTGTTCTGGAAAGACTGGAAAATGACAACAAATGGTTTATTAAAGGGATACGTATTGAAATAGTGTATTGAAACAGATGGTTTATTAAAGGTGGTATGTATTGAAATAGTGTATTGAAACAAATGGTTTATTAAAGGTGATATGTATTGAAATAGTGTATTGAAACAAGTGGTTTATTAAAGGTGATATGTAATGAAATAGTGTATTGAAACAGATGGTTTTTGAAAAGTGATGATTTATAGCATTGGAGCTGTTCCAGATTTTATTTGTCATTGAATTCAGACGACATCAGGTCCAGTTAATTAGAAATCAGAGTTAGGAGTTAACTCTGAATACAATGGGTAAACAAAATATTTATTCACGTTTTGGCGGTATATATTTATATATAATATCTCTAGCGTAGACTGCATAAGGCAGACAAGGTGCTTGCCTTGTCTGGAAGTTTTCAGATTATTATAATTTTTTTATGGGGGAAGGGGTCCACATGGTTCAAGCTCCCAGCGTCTAGGTTTGCCTCGGCGTTTTTACCTCTCTGGCTACGCCCCAGAATATATTATTTTTTATAAGACATTGTTATCATTTAGCTCATAAAACCCAAAATCTCCAAACGCCCATTTAATTTTTTAAAAGTCTGATTCAAATATGGGGTACATGGCTGAACACATCCTCACCTCACATCCTCCAAATCGTGATAGCACTGCCCCGCCCCCCCCTCCTCCTGCCCACCTCGAAATGTACGGCCCTATTGTATGAAGATTTTATATTTTCTACGCAGATACTAGGACAATAATTATTTTAATTGAAGTTTAGACGAATGGTAATTAAGTGATTGACATAATACTAAAACTCAGAAGAATTATGATTGGATGGTTGATAAAGAGTTTGAAACGTAAGAAGAACTTTGATTGGTTGTCTGATAAGCTTCAAAACTCAACAAGAAAGGTGAATGGTGCGTTTGTGATAAATTAATATGCCACAAGAATGACGTTTGGTTAGTTATTTTAAATTAAAATGCATCAAGAATGGCGATTGGTTAGTCGTTAGAAACAAAAACGTAACTAGAAAGATGATTGGTTTGGTTGTTTGAAATTAAAAAGTAACAAGAATGCTGTTTGGTTGGTTATTTGAAATTAAAATGTAACAAGAATGACGGTTGGATGGTTGCTAAAAATAAAAACGTAACTAGGATGATGATTGGTTGTTTGAAATTAAAAAGTAATAAGAATGCTGTTTGGTTGGTTATTTGAAATTAAAATATAACAAGAATGACGGTTGGTTGATTGCTAAAAATAAAAACGTACTAGGAAGATGATTGGTTATTTGAAATTAAAATGTAACAAGAATGATGGTTGGATGGTTGCTAAAAAATAGAAACGTAACTAGGAAGATGATTGGTTATTTGTAATTAAAATGTAACAAGAATGATGGTTGGTACATATGATTCTGATATCACGAGGTAAAACACACATTGTGAAACTTTAGAAAATATCATTACAAGATTACCAGTACATAGTGCTGCTCAAAGAGTTCCCAATCTGGAGTAAATTTACCCCCACCCACTCCTCAGTGTGTAAAGTTTACCTACCCAGGGGTAAATTTGCTCACTGACTGATTGTGTTTGGTTCTGGTATACTGGTATCTGTCCATAATTAGTTGTTCATAAATAAGTGAAATAACATTGTTATATACTATTATTATTGTGTTTTTGTTATTTGAACTTAAATAATGTTAAAAACAGTGTTTTAACATTTCCCCTTTGTCGGTTGTTTTATTATGGTAGTAGTGTAAACTCAGATTAGCCAACAAAATAGGGTGGGGCTAAATTAACTTGTAAAATAGGGTGGGGCTAAATTGTAAAAAGTTGCTTTAGGTAAACGGGACGAAAAAGGCTGGGAACGCCTTGTGTAACGTAACAGATATATATATATTTTTTTACGAAGTCTGGCACTTGAGATTGGCCCCCTCAACATAGAAATTAAATTACATGAATTTTTTTTAAAAAGAACTAAAATGAATGAATAGAACTAATTTTATAATTATTACATTTATTACAAGTCCTTAGTCTGGGGGCCCTTCTGGCAACTGGCAGTTGCCCCCTTATAACTCTGGCCCTTATAACTCTGGCCCTTATAAATCTGGCTCTGAAGTCGAACGAAGTGCCGTTTTAGGCATTGGTTAGTTTTAATACCTAAATATATAATTTAATATACATGTACGTGAAATGAAGTCTTGTCTTTTTTTGCATCTTTGTGTAGCCAGAAGTTGTCAATGCATATGCATTAAACGAAGTCTGACGTTCCAATTTAGGAATTGGATAACTATTACAAAAATATACCATTTTATGTACGTGAAACGAATTTTAAATGTTATTTTCTATCCATTGTTGTCCAGTCTCTTCTGTGAAGTACCTTGAAGGATAATTCTACGTTGCCAATTTTTAAAAACAAAGTTCTATATAGTACAAGTTCAGTAGTTCTATATAGTACAAGTTCAGTAGTTCTATATAGTACAAGTTCAGTAGTTCTATATAGTACAAGTTCAGTGTTTTCAGCTTTCAAGAATTACAACAATGATATTTGATGCAATTCCTAATATTTCATTTTGTTCGTATAGCTTTCGGTTATTGTGGTAAAATATAGTACATATCAATAATGATTGTTATCAATGTCATATCCAGTTGTTGGTGACCTACCAGGGTCATATACAGATGTTCGTGACCTTTTATGGGCATATCCAGATGTTGGTGACCTATCAGGGTCATATACAGATGTTCGTGACCTATCAGGGTCATAACCAGCTTTTGTGACCTATCAGGTTAATAACCAGCTGTTGTGACCTATCAGGGTCATATCCAGATGTTCGTGACCTATTAGGGTAGTATCCATCTGTTCGTGACCTAACGGTCATATCCATCTGTTCGTGACCTATTAGGGTCATATCCAGTTGTTCTTGACCTATCAGCCATATTCAGTTGTTTGTTACCTGTCAGGGTCATATTGGTATGTTCGTGACCTATTGGGGTCATGACCTTCTGTTCGGGGTCATATCTAGATTTGTTTGGCCTATTAGTGTAATATTCAAGTGTTTGTGACATTAATTACATTTATGACTATTTGTGACATGTTAATGTCACATGCAGCTGATTGTGACCACCTAATTCCATACGTATCCAGCTGTTTGAACCTATCAGCTGTCTCTGACCTCCAAATTGTTTATGACCTCCTAAATGTATAGTTTTTTTTTTTTAACCTTGTGTTATTTCAGTAATAAAATCAAAAAGGTATATTATGCAGTAGTTTCGTGTAATAAACACCCTGTGACACCCCCACCCCCACCCCTGGATCCGCTACAGCTTTAT
This sequence comes from Symmetromphalus regularis, assembly GCA_032355785.1. Taxonomy (NCBI): domain Eukaryota; kingdom Metazoa; phylum Mollusca; class Gastropoda; order Neomphalida; family Neomphalidae; genus Symmetromphalus; species Symmetromphalus regularis. The sequence goes on from JAULBS010074922.1 coordinate 15,740, forward strand.
AATCGCTTTCCCATAGACAGACTGCACGTACCGAGACATTTTTCTCTTAAATTGCAGGTTTTATGTTCCATTAGTTATTGGTATCCCACCACAAAACACTGTTATACAAACACTCATACAGGTTTTGTCACTTGATAACGCATCCTCGCAACGTCAGATGTGCGCTGGTGTCTGTGGGACCCCTGACCAATATAGTTCATGAAAACCATGGCTACTTACTGCACCATCTATATGAAAACATTATTTGTGATATCTTGATTAAAAATATTATCCAATCAGATCGCTCGTTTTATAAGCCAGATCGGTATATTTCCGTTCATTTTAGATTATGATACACAAAACCTGGCGTATTTCATAGGGCAGTTAAACCTTATAACAGTCGCCTCATTTTCAAAGTTGTAGATAAGTCATAGTGTCATACATTTTTCATTTAAATTTACGAACACATAAATGTTTTCGTCTCTTCCATGATTCATTATTTACAACGATAAGGTGAAGGCCGATGCATTGAAAGCCGAATTGTGATTGGATGCTTCTTATCAGGAGAAGCATCCAATCAAACAACATTTACTCGGCCCGGGTTTTTATAAACTATATTGGTTAGGGGACCCACGGACACTATTCGACACACGACCCCTGATGTTGTGAGGATGCTGATAACGGTGAAATAATGGGGGTTTTTTTCTTCACAAAATGAAGTCACGTGGACTTTGCAAGTTTTGTGAAATCATTCTTGAGTCGAATCGGCACCCAGTACCAGCTATTTTCCATCACGTTCTAAATCGGTTAATTCTAATAATAGGTTTGTCAAGCGATTTATATTAAAACGTGAACGACAATTGTTGTGATGTTCAAAACCATCTCTTTTTAAAATCGAGTCTTAAGGAATGCATGCCTATTTATTAAAACATATGTAAAGGGGTTGTTTATTCTATAATAGTTATAATAATATATGTAAAGGTCAGTTGATATTTAACATGTTTCCTTGACAACGTCGACAATCATGGATCCATTTTTTTTCTTTCTTGTTTTAATGTAGTAAGGGGCAAGCCATGTTTGTCCAATTAAATCACCGTTTATAAAAGTGTTAGGCTGTGAGTTTAAACGTGTACTGTCCATGGTATATTTTTGTACGTACGTATGTCGTCCATTTTTGTATAAGCGTATTGTACATGGTTGTACTTGTATATATCGAACATTTGTACGTGCGTACCGTACATATATTTATTTGCGTATACTAAATATTTGTACGTGTGCATTGTACTTATTTGTACATCCGTTTAACTGACATTTGTACGTACTTATAATTGTACATAGTTGTACGTGCGTATATTGTACATATATTTGTTCGTGTGTGTATCGTACATGTTGGTGTGACGTATAAAAATTACTATTTTAGCAGACTTGTTGCTGTCATGGAAACAAATATTACGGTGTAACATTGTTTTTGTTGTTAAACCAAGATTTTATCGTCGTTATTTATACATGCAAATTTTATACATTGAAACTATTAATGTATATTGTTGATCTATTTTAAGACAGTGACATAATGTGTAATACGCACCAATGAGATCGTGTGTGCTATATGCCAATGTATGTGACAGTGTATTACATGTCAATGTGTGTATTACATTTCAGTGTGTAGTACATGTCGATGTCACATTGGATTATATAATAATGTGACTACATTAATATTACTGTGCCTGTCAATTTGTATTACACGCTGTAGTGTGTATTACATGACATCGTGTGCATTACATGACAACGTGAAAGAATATTACATGATATCGTGTGTATTACATGCTATAGTGTATATTGCATGACAGTCTGAGTGTATTACATACAGTTGTGTGTATTACATGACAAATTGAGTTTATTACATGCAGTATTGCATGCAGTTGTATGTCTTACATGACAATGTGACAGTTTGTATTACATGACAGTTTGACTGTTACATGACAATGAGACACAATGTGTATTGCATTACAATGTGACTATTACATTACAATGTGGTTATTACATTACAATGTGACTGTATTACATTACAATGTGACTGTATTACATTACAATGTGACTGTATTATATTACAATGTGACTGTATTACATTACAATGTGACTATTACATTACAATGAGACTATTACATTACAATGTGACTGTATTACATTACAATGTACTATTACATTACAATGTGACTATTAGATTACAATGTGACTATTACATTACGAGGTGACTGTATTACATTACAATGTGACTATTACATTACAATGTGACTATTACATACGAATGTGACAATGTATTACATGCTGATAATGTTGACGTTTGCAGAGTTAAATAAAACTAATACGAAGTTACAAATGTGTTTGTTTTGAACCGTTGCATATAATTAGCACTACTGAGGGAACTGGACCCGACAGTGTAGTGATTATACTTTCACACTTACGACTGGTAGATTCTGGGATCTAATCTCAGAAAAGGTACTGGCTCCAATCCAGTGTGAGTGCGCCGCAAAGCTCAATGGGTAGGTGTATAACACCCTGACAATTGGTTCACAACTTGGTCATTCCATGTCAGATCAACAAATGGCTTCCACCACTTCGTCTTACTACAGGTCAAAACATATATATGTCAAAATATTCATTAAAAAATGATATTCTGAAAATTTGAGCTTAATTCGATTTTTGGCATTATTTTAATGTCGGTCATTTATTAGGAAAGAATCTATAATGTCAAGGGAAATAACTCTTATTATCTCAAGAGTTATTTCCCTTGACAAATTCTTTCCTCTATTAAATGACTGGAGTTCTATCTCCAAAGTTAGGTCACACCAAAACATGAACAGATTAAAATAGCTTGGAAAGGGAATCCAAAGGTATTTTTAAAATATTTAATATTGGAAGGGGTTTTAGTTACACATCTGCATCATGAATTTCATATGCAATATTTTTACTGGTTGATGGCACATATATGAAGAATAAGTGAGTGAAATTTCAAAGCTGTGGGACCTATACCCCTAGAGATATGACCTTTGTAAGTGACACCAAATATTATTGATAAAATTTGTTGAAGTGGTATAAGTACCACAACTTCTTCCCAACACATCCTACACTTAATATGACTAGAAATTTGGATTCTCCATTGTCTGATTAGTTTAAATACCTCTGTGATAATTATTACAATTTTATGAAGTTTTGAAAATGATAATCAAAAGTGTCGCTGAAATTCACATTAAGAAAATGCAACAAATCTGAAAAAAAAAAAAAATTCAAACCCATGTCAAAATGTAAAAAATCATCCGATTAAGCTACAATTTTCAGGATATCAGTTTTTTAATGGATATTTTGACATATATATATTTTTTTTTGTCCAATTCTAAGATGGAGTGGTGGAAAATTGTCAGAAAATCTGTTGATCTGACATGGAATGACCCTGTTATAAATTATATTTTAATTAAGGATTGATTATTAATATTTTTCCATTTTTCCAAAAGCAATTATTAAAAAAAAAGCTATACATGTACATACTATGTTACTTCATGTAGGAAGGTATACAAGAACATGTATAGCGTATTTGTTAAAAACACCAGATATTGCTTGGCTGTGTCTAGAAAAAAAACTATTACCTCATATTCATTGCACAAAATATTAATTCATAAAGGCTAAATAAAAATGAAAAAATAATATATAGTCTATTTCAAGTGCAGTAAGTTGTTTAGGGACAATGAAAATTTTAATTTTGGGCAATATATGTCAAAGTTAATAACACCTACATCATCAGCAAATATCATGGTTATGGTATATGTCAGTCTCATTCTCAGTTTGTTATGTTTAATTATGCTCTTTATTTTAAAATGGGGTTTTTATTTTTTTAAATATGTAAAAGTTGGTTGTTCACCATTATGTACATTTATTAAAAAAACATTCATGTAAACTTCTGACGTTACTTGGCAGTTGCATAAGTCATGATGAATCACATTTTTGCTTTAAAAGTGGGACTAATATTGTGTAAACTTTTTCGAATTGGGATGTTCAATGTGTTTATACATGCTTGTAGTACCCCAACTGGATATATGTAAGAAATCTTAAAATATCTTTTATTTGATAACCAATCCTTTGTATAAATTCAAAATGGAAAAAATATAGATATTGTTTAAACAAATAGCGTATAATTATGCTTATAATAATCCCCGCTCTGTTCATCTGTCATACATCTTTCCTGAGTTAACATATTTTATGTAGCTGTGTGGTGGTTTTGTAATACATGTAATGATAATCTAAATGGCATGCACATGTAATCATAGTATTTGGTTGCTTCTTGTTTCAGGGAAGAAGAAATATACTCATCTTGCTACTAGGATGCTGTTTCACTGTATCTGGTGCTGTTATGTCTGGTTTATCCTTGAAATGAATGCAATGCCTATTAGCCACACATCAAATTAGCTTCTGTATCAGTATCATCTCAACATACATGAAAGTTGTGTTGAGAAATTGTATTCAGTCTTCTCTACTTTCCATATTGGCTTCAACCCAATTAAACTATTATTAAGGAAGACTCTCAGTGGACCCATTTGCAGTTTGGGCTATTTTATGTTCCAACCAGTGATTTATCAAAGGCCCTGATATGTGCTGTCTTGTGTGTAGGAAAGTGCATGTAAAAGATCCCTTGCTGCTTATCAGAAAGAGTAGCTTATGTGATTGCAGCAGGTTTCCTCTAAAGACATATGTCAGAATGACCATATGTATGACATCCAATAGCCGATGATAAGATAAAAATC
>JAULBS010074933.1:0-16849 GCA_032355785.1 Symmetromphalus regularis
CATATTGGAAACACCCTGGACACCCACATGAAAATATGTAGCAAATTAATGAATAACCCACTAAAAGGAGAAAGTTATTCTTTAGTATTCTTGAGCGTTGGATTCAAAATAAAGGGATGGATGCAGGGCCAAGGAGAGTCCATACATCCTGAAAGCATATTGGAAACACCCTGGACACCCACATGAAAATATGTAGCAAATTAATGAATAACCCACTAAAAGGAGAAAGTTAATTATTAATTTATCATTTGTGTTTTCTATTTATCATTTGTGTTTTTAATTTATCATTTGTGTTTTTAATTTATCATTTGTGTTTACAATTTATCATTTGTGTTTTCAATTTATCATTTGTGTTTTCAATATATCATTTGTGTTTTCAGGTTGAAGCTTATTTCAGTTCTGACAACAGTGATGGACTGGTGTTTGAAAGTGATACTATCGACTTGGATACATCAAACTGGAACAACAGTTTGTCTTCCAATCTTGTCGCTCAGCCCATCACACAGCGCAAAAGTAAGTTAACATTTCATTAAAACACAGACGATTGGAAGTACTTATTATCATGTTTGTATCCAATTAAGATTCAAAAACACTGTCCTGGGCACTCAACTAGGCTTCCTGTGCTGTTTATGATGGAAGTTAAAGTCTTAGTAGGAAAGACGAAAACCAACTTCTGCCACAATAATGTGGCTCTCCTTATCGATAACAAGCAAAGTATCTTTTATATGCATGTATAGACAATAGCTACTATAGTCCAGTTTGTCTTCAACTCTTCATAGACAAATGCAAGACTGATGGCATATCGACTGCACTGGCAGGGATGGTTTTAAAGCATGTATAGACAATAACTACTATAGTCCAGTTTGTCTTCAACTCTTCATAGACAAATGCAAGAGAGTGTCCAAATATATTTGAATATTGAAAGAGAAGGGTAGTTTCCCAAGTTAGTTCTGACAAAATAAGAATGGGAAAACAGAACAAGTGAAGTGGTGGTCAGAGGTGAGTCTGGATCCCCCAGCCAAACCTACCAGATCTGCCTATGTAGTTTAAAGAGTTCTTAAGTTGATAATTTGATTAAAAACAGTGTGCAATGCTCAGGTGGGACTGGATATTCACTATTCATTAAGATCTTTGAGTTCAATAATCTCAACCATTTATCTTTATTTATTTGGATTTTAATAATAAGAATTTATTTATCCCAAAACAGATGTGATGTCCGATTTGGGACCCTGGCATCATCTTACAATATTGAAATATGTAATAAATAAATATAATAAAAGTATAATATGATAACATAATATTAATGCATTATATATATCTTAAATGCATTTGCATGGAGGGGGGTTAGGGAGAGAGAGAGAAACAAAGACAGAAAAACTGAGTGTGGCAATAGTGGGGGAAGGGTGTTCATCTTAAATGTTTGTTTTATCTGTGGCACATGGCATGTTATTGAATTGGTAGGCTCTGCTAGGCTCAATGGATAGGTGTTCACCACTTGCATTGACTATTGGTCCACAACTGGTTTATCAAAGGCTGTGGTATGTGCTGTCCTGCCATTGGAAAGAGGATATAAAATATTCCTTGCTGCTAATTGGAAAGAATAGTCTATGTGGCAGTAGCAGGTTTCTTCTGAAGACCATGAGTTCCTAAATGCCATATGTCTGACACCTAATAGCCACTGAATAAACAGTGTGCTGGGGTGTTGTTAAACATACAATCCTTTCCTTTAGAAATGGTCATTGAAATAGTTTACACTAAAAACATGTGTTGCTTCTCTAGTCCAAACTTTAACCATCTGTCTTCCAGGATTTCTTGGGTGTCTTCCAGAACTTCATTACATCTTCAGATCTCCTGCCCGAGATGACAAATCACCTGTGAAATATCATTTAGTCTAGTGTCTAGTCACCTACTGTACTAGATAACACTGATTTTCTAACAGATTACTCTGTTTAGTACTCTAAAAGATAAACTTTTGTCTGTTTTAATTTTAGTTTTTGTGATTATGTCCAATTACAGTTCAACAATGCTGAGAACACACTAATTATGAAGCTCGTTGGTCCTCTGTTCAGGATAGTCGTTAATGTTAGAATGAGAAAGGAAATCTTGCATTCACCACATAGGCTACTCTTTTTGATTAATTGCAAGGTATCATTTTCATTGATAGCATAGCACAAACCATGGCTATAATTCATCATTGATGGTAAAACTAGGTCAATTGGTGTTCACTTCCCTATAAAACTTCCTTTTGGTGAGATTTGAACCCAGTACTTGTCGGTCTTGGATATGGTGATCTAACCACAATCTCATCAAAATATTACTGTCTGAGTTTACACATTTAAAAGTCCACTCAGATTTAAATGATTTTCAACCAGTAGTAGGAAAATTATAAATATTCCTGTTAAAAAATGTTATGTATTGATCTGGGTAGAAAAACTTCCTAATTTTGTACCCAACAGGTAATGTGACTGCAGCATAAATTATTTTTCAAGTGAACCTAGGTGGTCCAGCAGTACAATGTTGAACTCTGAAGCTGATGACAGTGGTTCAAAACCCATTAGAGGCTGGCTCACCCTTGATTATGTGTTTAGAATAACCAAATGTTTGACATCCAATAGCTGACTATTAATAAATCAATGTACTCTAGTGATGTCATTAAAAAAATGTATGTGTGTGTGCATGCTTGCATGCATGCGTTATATATATGATATATTTATGTTAAGCCACACATGTCTTAATCAACCACATGGGATCTCAACAGTAAGTGTCCTCTTAAAACAGGTGGCTGCTTATTACAGGTCATGTACTACAAAATTAGCTGATCGGGAATAAAATGTGATCTTAAGGCTTAATAGCGTACACTGTAGGTAGCCAGATGAGCAGCTTTGACTGTTGTGGATGTGGAGCCATGAAAATTGTCCTTTAAAAAGAATCGCTCATACTGAATTGTTAGACAAATAAAGACTCTGTTATGTATCAGTAGTTAACCAGTAAAAGAAAAACAACATTGTACTTTTCATTTACTTTTAAGCATAAAATTACAATGTAGTTTTATACATCAATATGTACAATAGTTTGTTTGTAGAATTGGTTATTTCATCTGATATTACTATTTTGTTACTAATAAGAAGAAAATGTTTACATACAGTGCTTTCATCCAGTCAGAACATCTAGCAGATGGATACTAACAGATGTAAACATGGCCATCTTTGTTGTTCCATGTGCTCTATAAAATGGCATCTGTGATTGGTTGTTTGTAAAGTGCAAATATTCTTATTGCATTCATAGCTATACAAATATTTTTATTTGCACACAAAAGCGGACAGATAATGTTTTATTAAATTTGTATTATATTTATAAAATAAAAATCTATAATAATTGTTAAAGTTGTATTTTGATCATATTCAGGTGTTTTGATTCATAGAAAAAGGTAGGAATAACCGTGATTGATCCCAAGGTAGGAATAACCGTGATTGATCCCATTTAATGATACACTTGATGAGGTATATGTATATTATTATCTGTTTGCTAAAGCCTGCCACTCAAACAGGTGTGTTTATTTACAAGATATAATGCAAACAAGCATTTTGCTCTTAATTACAGATGTCAAATAGTCTTTTTTTTCTTTTACACCATTTCTTGTCTGCAATTAAGCACTTGGCTAGCCGAGTGGCTTACAAACAGCATGGATTTCTGCCAAACATTTTTTTCTCTTTGAGAGAACAGTTCAAATACCTGCTTGTTTCTGATCACATGATAAGAGAAAAGTGATGTACATTTGTGTTGAGGCTAACTGTCTAGCTTAAATGTTAAACTGCTATGTCAGATTGAATTTGACAGGTGAAATCAGATCACCTTATTTGGAACCGTTCAGGAATTTATTATCTCTGAAAAATACTGCAAAGCATTTTTGGTGAATGTTAGGAGTTTGAGGTTAAACTTGCTTTATCATTTTCCTAACATAAGGCCACAGTTTTTTTATTAAATGTTTCACAGATCCATCTAGTGTTTACAAAAGTCCGGCTGGAAAAATAAAATTTAAGAGGTCTTTTATTTTTTTCAAATTTCCCCACTGATACTCAAGTTTTCATTCCCAACCAAAAATAAAAAATCCATAAAATCTTTCCAATGTTTTCTGTGGGAGTAAAATTGATGATTTTTTTATTAGAAATGTGGGAATTTGTGACATATATGCATCTGAAATTTGATTAGAGTCTGCCTCCAGTTGCCTTTTTTTATATAGTCTCACAATGTGCGATAGTTCAGGTTCAGGACAAGAGTTCGATGTAACCATACCAAAATGGCATCATACTTGGTTATAAATGTGAGATGTATTAGTATTATGCATATTTATTTTTTCCTCCTACTGTGGCAAAATGGATTTTTTCTTTTCTTTTTTTTCCCCCCAACTCCTACAACAAAATTGGTCATAGAAATCCATGAAACATTTAATAAAAAAAACATGGCCTAACGCTGTCAGATTGAATTTGAAAGGTGAAATCAGAGCACCGTATTTGGAACTTTACAAAAATTTAGTATCTTTGAATGACATAAAGAATATTTGGTGAATGCAATGAGTTTGAGATTGTGGAGCTCACTTAATCACTTCCTGACATAACTAGGTAGCACTCAAATTCGAGTTACACAAATAGGAGAAATAACAAAAAAGTTTTGAAGTATAATCAGATAATGTTCTCTGCAAGTATTTATGATGCATTGCAAAAATCTTAAGAATATTTTCTTTCTAAGTTGTCTACATGAATAGATAAACACTTATTAATTGTGATTCCAAAGTACTTTTGTTGGTTTGCACCCAATGACCATATAAATTATTAAAAAATGCAAAACAAAAAGTAAAAAGTAAAGTTTGTCTTATTTAACGGTGCCTATAAAGCACATTGATTTTTATCTCATCGTTGGCTAAATTGGATGTCAATCATATGGTCATTCTGATATATGTTTAGATGAAACCTACTGCCACCACATAGGCTACTCTTTCCCATAAGCAGTAAGGGGTCTTTTGAATGCACTGTCACACAGAAAATGCAAAACAATTTAATAAGATAATTTTCAAAATGGATGTGGAGATACTATCTTCTTTACCTTTATTTCATTTGTTTGGATAATCCATTACATTACAAATATTCTTTATCATGCAAACTCAGCATAATTGCAATAAGATCTTTCTCAAGTATTAATCTGCAATACAGAAATATAGATATATGAAAGATTTGATAAACTCTGCTTATTATTAGAATGCAATGTCACAAATGTTGAGGGAGTCATCAAACAAATGGTTTCTAGATTATAGTAGTTATGATGATTTGAAGCAGTCTTGACCTTACACTTAAAACAAAAAATATATTATAAAAAGAGCTGACCTTAATATTTTTATTTAATGTTAGAGTAATGTTTTTGGTATGCCTTTGCTGCACTCCAAGATTAGTGTTACAGTTGAGAAAACATATATCAAATCCAAACAGCATTTTTCGTCTTCACAACTGAATGTGTAGATAGGTTTAGCAGCAGAATCAACAAGCACTGCACACTGCAGAATCTATGTATCTGTTTGTGTTACAGTCTACCTGAAAGTTTTATTATATATGTAGCATGATCCCAGTCAGTGGTTTAAATATTTGATTGTTTAACATTGTAAGAAACCAATTTGATGGCAAAAAGCATCATTTTTGGAAGTATCATGTTTACCATTGATTTTTTATTGAGTTTCTGGAGCCTACGTGATCTGTTTGAGGTGTATGCTATAGTAAAAATATATGTACAGTCCAAACTGCTGTAATTTATTTATTTAACAATTCATTCTCTCATTACCCCACCCCCAAACCCTGCAGCACAAAAGTAATCATCGGCTATTGGGGGGTCACACTGCGGGAAACTGCTGTAGAAAGTAACTGTGACTGGTAATCAAAAACAATGGTTTAATGTAGTATTAGAAATTTTTTCTACTGTTCTGGCAAACGATTTTGTAAACTCATTTATACTTCACTGGCAGTTTGTCAAATCTAGGTGAAGAATAAAAAATATTTTCTATATTAAATAACAGAGGTTTATGTTTTTAATTTTATAATACGATATTAATGTGTTGTAATAGGAATACCCAGAAATTAAAGTTTTTATTAATGCATCTTGCATTTTAAAAACCAATTAGTGTTGGTTAAAATTTAAAATGGCAGTTATTGCATCTATGTGTATCAGGGGACAATATTTTGAAATCTGAGTTGGTTCACATGGTTTTTACCTTGGTAACCCGTGGGTTACCTGATCGGTTAGCTCAAAGTTATGTTGAAATTATGTTTTAAATACATACATTTTTAGCTCAAACAAGGTTAAAACAAAATACAAAAGAAAACAATTTATAAAACAGGTTTTTTTTTTTTAATGAACACTTCCAGATTTCTTTTTTCATTTCACTGTCCAAGTTACTTATCTACAGTGATGTTCCAAAAGTTTGTTTTTTAAAGCTCATTCTGCGAAGTGGGTATTTTAAAACTTTTGTAAGACCTGTATACGTTAAAACCATTTTCAACATTTGTAACATTATAGGCAATCCAATATTATGTCAGCATAATTATATTCCTAAAGATGAAATAGCAGCAGATAATTTAGCCGTCCCCAGCATCCGTGAACATTTCATTAAAAATTTTGGCTCAACTCAATACTCAACATTTTTAGTTTAGACCAGTCGCAAGTTATAATGTTGTCTACTGGTTCGCTGCTCATCAAGTATCTAAAAATCAGTCCTGTAATTGTGAAGTTTGCAAGTTTTAATTTCTGAATGTCTACAGGTCACGACATAACCGATTTGCAATTCGTGTAAATTTAATTTAGGTGAACATAACGGTGGTTTGAGTGAAATATTGTGCCCTGCATGTATGTGGTCATCACCTTTGTTTTATTTCATTTTTCACTTGCATTTATTTTATAATTTGTATTATGTTCCTTGTGAGGCTTTTATAGAGAAGTATGACTATACCTGACATTTTGGCCTCTCTTTAGTATTACTATATAATTACGTCTGTCTGTAATGTTTCATGGCATTTACAGAACTGTTGAGAAAACACAATTTTAATGTACATCTGTTGTTTGGCAAATAGTTTTCTGTTTCTGCAAACATACGGCCATGGACAGTTTTACTTTTGTGATAGTCATTTCTGAAACTCTGCCAATATTTGCTAGAAAAAAGAATAATAACTTTCATTTGATGTTTTACACAAATGGAGCTTGTCTTTCATTTATCAGTTAAGAGCCCCTGTAAAAAAATACCATACATATTTTCTAGTTATTACTGATGTTCCTAACCTACCATTGGGTAGCTATACAAAACAACACCAGGAATTATACTTAAAGATACTATATAGTATAGCAATAACTTTATTTCTGGACATCATAAGACAAAAACAATGTGTTTTTTAAATTATATTATTTTAAAGTTATTTTTTTATATAAAATGTAACAGAAGTTTTGAATATTAATTATTTAATTGTCCAAAAAGTATTTGCTCTTTCCAGTTGCCATTTTTATTATAATAAGTAAAATAATAATTGTAATTGTGTACCATGGAAACCATGAAATACAACAAATGTAGACATATCTTGAATTAATGTTGATCATGGTAACCTCAACACTGCCCCATCACCTCCACCCTTTACATAAGCTTTAATCATTGTTAAGTAGTCCCTTACTGCCAAACATATTTTACAAATTACTATACATGTTATCGAGTGTAGACAGAAAAAGATAAAAGGTTTTGTACTTTCATAATATGAATCTTGTCTTGTTGTTGTCAGTTGCAATCATACAACATGTCACACATATACATACCACTATAAATTGTATTAGTGGGCAGAACTAGATTTTAATCTTGACACTGAACTTTCTAGATGGAACAGGAAATCATAGGAAACAGTGTTGTTTAAAGTCACTGACCCTTATAGTTATCAGTGTAACATAAATTAAACTATTACAGCCAGTGGCACAATTTTTAAGCTTTTGGACTTATGGTTGGTAGGTACTGGGATCAAATCTCAGTCAAGGTGTGGAATTTTTAATCTCGATACCAGCTTAGAGTGAGTAGTTCACAAGACTCAGTGGGTAGGTGTACATCATTTGCACTGTCAGGTGGTTCACAACTGGTTTATCAAAGGCTGTGGTATGTGCTATCATGTCTGTCGGAAAGTACATATAAAAGATCCCTTGCTGTGATTTTTAAATTAGAATTGTGGCAAAACTTTCAAAATTATACATAATTTTTTTATGAAAACCACTGAAGACAGAAATATTTTAAAATATTTTAAAATTGTGGTTGTATCCGTTATTTTTAAGGGTTTATATGTATTTATCAGCTTTATTTCTAAAATGTTATTATTGGACTTTTATTTATTCATGACTATAGAATTACAGTTAACCTCGGTGGTCCAGTGGTAGAACATCGGACTCTCAAGCTGATGACAATGGTTTAAAACCCATTGGTGGCTGGCTCACACTTGACTACATGTAAAAATAAACAAATGTTTCACATCCAATAGCCAATGAATGATAAATCAATGTGCTCTGGTGGTGTCATTAAAAAAAAAAACCAATAGAATTACAAAACTGTAACTTAAAATGTTTACAAACAACACCACTATGTGATTCTAGGCTTGTGTATTGTTATTTTACTACAGTTTGGTAATTTTCTTTTTTCTAATTACAGAACCTCATTTTACTACACTAAGTGGAGTCATCATTGGTGTTACCGTGGTGATTAGTCTTGTGATCCTGGCCCTGATCATTCTGTTTATCTACAAGAAGAGGAAGAACTTCAAGGACATCATCATTCCAAGAACCACTGTATCCAAGAGCAACAGCTACAAATCTAACATGGGAGGCAAGTGTTCACTGTTAATACTAGATATACTTCAAATTATTTCCAATGTATCCACATTTCAGGGTTTAAAATACAGTTACTGCCATCCTGTGATTTTTGTCAGCAACCTAGAAGACCAGCATGTATCTTGTGTTTATTCTCAAATATTTTGAGTAACATGTATCTGTATAATAATTATCTTGTACTGAAATATCTGTAAAAATTATTCCACCACAAATGTTAATCATTAAATACTGGTCTCAGTGGTGGTGAAGTAGTAAAGCTGCCAGACGTATGGCTTGTAGGTACTGGGATCAAATCTCATTCATGGGATTTTTTAATCACTCTACTGGCTCCAACCCAGAGTGATTGTTCTACAATATACATTGAGTAGGAGTAAGCCACTTGCACTGACCAGCTGTCCACAACTGGTTTATCAAAGACCATTGTATGTGCTGTCCTGTATGTGGGAAAGCAATTAAAAGATATCTTGCTGCTATCAGAAAAAGTAGCCTATGTGGTGGTGATGGGTTTCTTCTGAAGACCATGAATCACAAAAAAAAAAAATATGTCTTGACATCTAATAGCTGCTAAATAAACAGTGTGCTGGGATGTCATTATACAAACTATCCTTTCCTTTCCTTGCAATATTTTTGCACCATCATCTTCTACTAATTTCTAAAAGACTAGTATTATAATTACAACCTCCTGTACTGGTTTATACCATAATTTCACTGACAGTATTGCTTTACTTTAAATCATCTTTAAACTAATTGCAAAACTGCTTTTCTTCTTTACCTTCAAGTACTTTAAATACTAAAAAAAAAACCACTTATGACAGAATTATTTATTTTATTTACTTTGTTTTAACAGGGAAGACTGACTACTCAAATCAACTTTTGGTTGTCAGTGATGAGTGGGAGTTAGATCCGAAACTTCTCAAGTTCAGCACACCACTTGGCCAGGGGGCTTTTGGAAAAGTTGTAACTGGTTACTATAGTGACAGAAAGGTTGCCATAAAGCTAATTAAAGGTGAGTGGAGCCACTAGAGACTTTGTAACATATGTTACATTTAGGATGGGTTTGCATGGAATTGGCAGATACTACAACTTTATATAATTTTAGTTTTTTTTATCTGGTTTATCAAATTATTGTTTGGTATTAATCAGGGCATAATCAGCCACTTTTGTACATCAGAAATTAGTTGTATTCTAATAGCATTACAATAAATTGTTATTAATAATATAAATATTGCATCAGATGAGATAATACCTTCAATGTATTATTTCCAATTGATGTTTCACATTGTTTACATTACTTCAAAACAAATTTGTTTGTATCCTTTAATCCATTAGCATAACACACAAATGTTGCATTTCATTGAGGCTATCTCAAAAACAGTATTAATAGCTAAGAAACAAGAATAGCAATATAAACTGTAACATATTTAATCATGTGAGGACATTTCATCTAATTTGGTCCATTATGTACCAAAATAATAGAAGAAAGTAATTAGAAGGCACATGATTTCAAGTCGACAAAGTCACTGATTATGACTTAGTTTTATTGCCCTGTTAATTGATTGTTTGCTCTTTCTCAACATAAGTAGTAATAACAAATGCCCACTTCCACTGATCTGACTGCACTGGGTGTTCAAGGTGGGCATGTTTGAACCTTGACTTGATGTAAGCATGTTAAACATCTATCATGATTCTCATCCACTAGGTCAAGGGTTTTTTCGAAAAGGTAGGTTAGCTTTAATTTCATATTTACATCAAATTAACATTAATGAAATGTGCTTAGAATGAGGGCATTGCTCAGCTTGATATGTTGTGTTAGGGACTTTCCTGTAGATAGCAGTTTGGGCTATTTTCCATTCCAACCAGTGGTCGACAACTGGTTCATCAAAGGCTGTGGTATATGCTGTCCTGTCTGTTGGACAGTGCATATAAATGACCCCTTGCTGCTTATTGGAAAGAGAAGCCTATGTGGCAGCAGTGGGTTACCTCTAAAATAAACATGTCAGAATGACCATGTGATTGACGTCTAATAGCCGATGATAAGATAAAAATCAATGTGGTTTTGAAGTGTTATTAAATAAAACAAACTTTACTTTTCTTCCTGTAGATAGAACAGCATAAACCAGTATGTTTCTTATGCAAGTTGTCAACCACTAGTTAGTATTTTAGTGCTGTACACTTTCCCACTGATCCTTGTGGAGCATATGTTCTGGGTTGGAGGTGATATTAAATTTAAAAAATCCAATGCCTTGTCTGGAATTTGAGCCCAGTACTTACCAGCCTTGAACCAGATTGCTTAAAAACTACACTAGGACTAGTTTTAGGTAAGTTGGAACTAGTTGTAGGAAAGTTGCCATGAAGCTAAAGCAGAGTGGAGCTGTAATGAAACAGGTGCAGTGAAATGATAACTGTCGGTTGTTAGTGATAAACTGGAGATGCTCACGTGTAATTAATGACCAGTCTTAGATGACTGGGGTAAAGATCTGAACATCACACATATTGGTAATTCCTCGTGAAGTGAAGCATTGCATCTTCCAACACCGAATATTATGTTTCTGCCACTTCATAGCATGGCAGTTAGAGCGCTGAGGCTGTTTATGTGTTTAGTACAACTTGATCATGAATGCCAGACAAGCTTTTTTAAATGGCTTGGTTTTCTTAACACACGAAGGAGGTAATATGTTGATTCCATATTCCTTACCTGCGATAGTAATTTTGGCATATGAATTGCACCTGTTCTACTGGCATAATCAGACGCAATGCATTGCATCTACATTCCAGGTCATTCATTTTTTACTTTCACAGTTATAAAGCTAAAACAAATTAGTTAGCTGCATCAATAACTGTTATGAAAACAAAATTGGATGCTACCCAAGACAAAATGCTTGCCAGTCGAGAAACGTGTACGTGGAAGATCTACAACTGGGTAGGAAGATTGTTGACTCCATGTTTCATACTCTGAAAGAAATCTTCGTATATAAATTGCACCTGTTCACACATCAACTTGCTTAGGAGGAATCTTGTTGATTCTGGTTGTTACTATTGATAAAAACTTTCTATATGCATGCACATTTAAAAAAAATAATTGTCTGGATTTTTAGAAAATGTTATTATCTTATTTAAGAGGGAAAACCAGTAATAGGCAACAACGAAAACATCTAACAAAGGAACTTGTTGATTCCATGATGGTTTCTCATAATAGAAAACTTAATGTATTTTAAAATTTGTCTAGCATTTAGTAAATATAAACACTATCAATAGTCAGGCCCTTAGAAGCTGGGAGGGACCACCACCCCATTTTTCACCAGTTTTTAATGTGGTTAAAAATGTCTCAGGTAATAAGCCAAAAAGATGCCAGAATCACTATAAAGGGAAATAATATTAAAATGTTTGTCTTATAGGTCATCACACCTGTGGTGCTCATGGTTTCACACAACACATTTTATACACCCATAAAAAAAAGAGGTCCCCCCACTCACTTTGAAAATCCATCCTATATCACTGATAGTAGATAGAAAACCAATAATAAACAACAATCAGAGCATGTAGGGGAACTAGTTGATCCCACAATGGTTTCTCATAATAGAAAACTTGGTGTATTTTAAAATTTATCTTACACTTATTAAATATAAACAGTATCAATAGTAGATAGAACACCAGTAATAAGCAACAATCAGAGCATATCTAGGGGAACTAGTTGATCCCACAATGTTTCTCATAATAGAAAACTTGGTGTATTTTAAAATGTATCTTGCACTTATTAAATATAAACAGTGTCAATAGTGGAGATAAAACTATTAACAAGCACCAACACGACACTGTTGTGAGGAGGGAACTTGTTGATTCTATGTTTGTAACCTACAAGAAAAAATCTTGGCATATGCTAGTGCACCTGTTCATATGTGTTTAGTTTTTTTGTATAGATGTCTGAGTAGGAAAATGTAAACAACATTAATACAGATCACCTCTATTACACTGCTATCTAAAGGATTAACAACAATTGCCCTATCGAAAAGGTAGTTATTTAATACAAGTTATATTTTTAAAATTATAATTCAGTAAAGATTGATTGATTGTATATTTGTTTAATCACCTTTTTCTGTAAAGCATGTCTCACAAATAACTTGTTTAATGCCTAATATCTGATAACCCAGTGCTGAGGGTACCATTAAATAAACAATCCTTTCTTTCTGTAGATGTGTACCATTAAACAAACAATCCTTTCTTTCTGTAGATGTGTACCATTAAACAAACAATCCTTTCTTTCTGTAGATCTGGGGTACCATTAAACAAACAATCCTTTCTTTCTGTAGATCTGGGGCACCATTAAACAAACAATCCTTTCTTTCTGTAGATCTGGGGCACCATTAAACAAACAATCCTTTCTTTCTGTAGATGTGGGGCACCATTAAACAAACAATCCTTTCTTTCTGTATATCTGGGGCACCATTAAACAATCCTTTCTTTCTGTATATCTGGGGCACCATTAAACAATCCTTTCTTTCTGTAGATCTGACCCTTTTAACCATATTTATAGGCTTAGGCTTTTGTTTATTACATTTTATCATTCTAATATTGCATGGCTTACCACAAGCCTGCATTATGCCACAAATTCCTCCCCCATACACTGCATTATGCCACAAATTCCTCCCCCATACACTGCATTATGCCACGAATTCATTACAATCTAGTTTCTAGAGCTGAATTACATACATTATTATAAATACACAACAAAGTGATTCTAAATTTTCTTTAACCAATCTGTCTTTTGTATCTTAATGGTAGAATGAATGAATAATATGTTTTGTTAGCATTAGTAATAGTATTGACGGTATTTTGTTGCTAAGATAATACTTCTTTAATTCTGTCTGATTCTTTTTGATTCTTTTTAATGCAATTATGGAAAACAGAAATAGAAAGTATATTCATTCAAAGAAGTTAAAAGACTACAAGCCTAGAAATAATTATTTTAGCTTTGCGAGTTAAAATGTTCTATATCATTCAGTTTGTAACAAAAATGAAGGAAAATGTTCCTGTTACATAATTGAATATATACACATTAAGAGAAGTACATATTAGATTTTATAATTCATCCCTTTGATTATTTAATTTAGCAAGATCTGGTATTTTACACACAAAAACTGAATTTCAGACAAAACAACAGATGCAGTTGACTTTGTGATTGTCAAATCTTTAAAAATGACAAATTTATACTAGATCTCTGTGACCAGATATTTTCAGTCCTGAAAATCCTTAATTGTATCTTTTAAAATAATAATATGGAAACGAAACATGGAGCTGGTAAAGAAAGTTTATCACTAGTGAAAGGAAAAAGTTGTTTGGAAAAAAAAATAAAGTTTGTTTTACTTTACAAAGCCTCTAGAGCACATTGAATTTTATCTTATCAGCTACTCTTTCCAGCTATTTATCTTATCAGCTACTCTAAAAAGCAAGGTATGTTTTATATGAGTTTTCATACAGACAGGACATCACATACCATGGTCTTTGTGGACCACTGATGAGCGTAAGTGGCTCACACCTATGTACTGAGGCTTGCAGAGTACTCACAGTAGACTGGAGCT
Organism: Symmetromphalus regularis; assembly: GCA_032355785.1. Taxonomy (NCBI): domain Eukaryota; kingdom Metazoa; phylum Mollusca; class Gastropoda; order Neomphalida; family Neomphalidae; genus Symmetromphalus; species Symmetromphalus regularis. Next base: position 14,463 of record JAULBS010074933.1, read on the forward strand.
GGTATCGAGACCAACAGAGTTACCACTGTGACATCGAGGCTGTTTTTATCACTAGTGACACATATAAGACTGATATCAGAAAACTTACGTCAGGAAACTTACCCCACAAAACTGAAGTAACTAGATCTTTTTTTAATGACTGTAATAAAATTAATGGTAGCCTTTAAAACTTTATGGATGAAATCTTCTGCATTCAGAATTGCACAATTTTGTAAATTTATGTTAATGTTTGTAAATGTATCTTTGATTCGATTTAAGATTTATACTTTCCTCACAGCTGTTAGAATGTTATCATGACCCAGTGCAGCAGATAGTTGCCATAATAGTAAATATTAAAAGTGTTTTGTTATTCTATTTCTTCTTACTGAAAATTTCTCAATACATTTAAATGAGTATAGAAAGGAGCCTCAGTGGTCCAGCTGAAGACAGTGGTTCAAACCTCATTGGAGGCTTGCTCACACTTGACTACGTCTCGAAATAATGTAATTTTTGACATCCAATAGCTGATGATTAATAAATCAATGTGTTCTAGTGGTGTCCTAAAACAAAACAAACCAAAAAGGGTATAGTAAAATTAAGGGTGTAAGACTTTACGGGTGGGTGTTTCTGAGTTGCAGCTATGTATGCCTTTGTAAATATGTGTTAATGTTTGTAAATTTATCTTGAATTTTGTAAATTTATCTTGAATTTGACTGTAGAAGATCTACATTTCTCAGTACCTGCTGTCAAAATGTCATCATGGCCTAGTGTTATGTTGACGTATGTAGATTGCCTTACTGCCATACTCCCTCCCCATCCAGACAGTGGCAGTATCAGATATGCTGGCACAGACCCAACACTGTTAAACTACAGGGAACCTTGATTTGCATCATTCCTCCTTGATAAGTGGCAAACACAATCTGTTCCTATCAACACAGACCTCTGTAGCCTCTCATGTCTCAACCACCTGTCTCGGTTTGTTCAAGTTGGCCCACAGCTTAATCAAAAACTGGCATTTGTTTAGTTATTTGTCATGTTGTTCATATAACAGAGAATGGTTAGCTTTAGATGACAACAAACTGATAGTCTGTCATACATTTAAACTACCAGAAGCTCTAGATTATTATTATTGTTTGTTTTTCAATATATACAATAGAAATAGAAATATATATAATAAACAATGCAATATGTATTACTATGATAAACATTTTTTATTATTATAATAAATAAAACAATGGTAAATATAAATTCATTAAATTAAGAATGAAAATTAAATTTATGATAAAAATCAGCTCAAGAAGGCTCAAGGTTACCTGGATATTAGTTTAGATTGTTTAACAACCCCCAGCACAAAATATGCAATTATGGAGCCAATATTCTGTAAAGTTTGTTTTATTTAACGACACCTCTAGAGCACATTGATTTTTATCTTATCATCGGCAATTGGATATGGTCATTGTGACATATGTATTTAGAGGAAACCCGCTGCTACCACATAGGCTACTCTTTCCAATAAGCAGCAAGGGGTCTTTTTATATGAACATTCCCACAGACAGGACAGCACATATCACAGCCTTTGACGAACCAGTTGTGGACCACTGGTTGAAACTGAAAATAGCCCAGTATTTTGCGATCAACTAGCAGAAGTGGATCCAGGGATGTTAAATGTTTTAAACTGCCTTTGGCAACCAATTTTGTTTCAACCTTATAATGTTGTTATACGTAATTTTGAAGCCCCCTTCTGTGTTAAAATTGTTGATGTAAAAAATGAACAGTGCTTAAGGATGGTCCATAAATGTCAATGGTTTTCATAATCTTAACAATGTTAGGATTGGGTTTGACCCCCTCCTCCTCTCGCCTAATCCTAACATAAAAACATTGATATAATGTGTACTACAACATGACTTTTATTAACAGATTGTTTCGAATTGTTAGAAACATTGACCTTCGATGGACTGATGTTTCACCTGAAAACCAATCCGAACATGGCTTTTACACTGTTCTCCCCCTTCCGAACATTGTTCAGATTGTGAAACATTTCGATATTTATTGACCATCCCTTAACATTAAAAATTATTGATAGTTGACCAAACGAATGCAATATTATTATTGCCACCCTCACTATTGCAATATATCAACAGTTTGACATATTGTTACACACCTACTAAACTCTATAATGGGAGAAGTAATATTTTTACTTAGCCCTACAAATATCTGTAATTTTTCTCATTGCCTTATAATGGAAGCAGTAACTGTCTCATTAAGCCCTACAAATATCTGTAACTTTTCTCATTGCCTTATAATGGAAGCAGTAACTGTCTCCCTAAGCCTTACAAATATCTGTAACTTTTCTCATTGCCTTATAATGGAAGCAGTAACTGTCTCCCTAAGCCTTACAAATATCTGTA
>JAULBS010074944.1:0-20504 GCA_032355785.1 Symmetromphalus regularis
TTTTGTTTTTCAGTTTTGAAGGTCAAGGACACATTTTTCAGCTTGGTATCCTATTTTTTCATAATCAGCACCCTCAATAGGTTAAAAACATTTCATACAGACTTCTACTCAAAAATGCCAGTTCCACTTTTTCTAAGAGCCCTTTTCTCAAATCTGGTCTAGTCTATACTCAAATGAAATGAATTAACTCCTTTTAAGTGTGGTTTTTCAATGTATACTTTTAGTTTTAGTGTTAATATTTACCTACATCTAGTTTTAAATACTGCTTTGTAATATTAAGCAAATTATATCTAAAGGTTTTGTTGTTACCAATGCCAAAAAAGACAATAAAGAATAAAATAAAAAAAATTATATTTTGGAGTAATTGAAATTTGCTGTTTGAGAGGCACAGAATTTAATGCCTTTATGTGTAGTTGTTTGGGTGAGACATGTTTTGGAGATTTTTATGGTGCATGAAGGCAATGTATATATATATATATGTACAGTCATGAATCAAAATCTTTGTTGTTTCAGTTATACCTGTGAATTGTTTTAAGATATTTAACTCCTAGTGTACTAAAAATGTTGTCAGTAACTAATGCTAAACTGAAGATGCACTAGTTACCCAATGAGCCTTAGTGGTTCAGTCGTAGGACGTTGACCATGAGCTGAAGTTGGTGCTTCAAAACCTAAAGCTGGCTAACCCTTGATATGCCAAAATTTCCAAATGATTGATATCCAATAATCAATGATTAATTAATACACGTAAATCAATGTGCTGTAGTTTTGTCATTAAACAAACAAAACAAAATAATTACCCAGGCTGCAGGATACACACTGTACATGTAGCTCAAGAAAAAGAACATCTCCCTGCAGTGTGATGGGTCTCTGGATCGATACCCTCCACTGGACTTATTTGGGCTAGTTGTTGTTCCAACCCATGGTCCACAACTGATTTAACAAAGGTCGTGATACATGAACATGTCGATGCTGTCCCCTCTGTGGGAAAGTGCATTTAAAGGATCTCTTGCTAGTAATCGGAAAGTGTAGACTTACGTGCAAGTGTTGTTCATAGGTTTCCTTTCAAACCCACAGGGATAAAAAGTAAAAAAAAAATTATTAAAAAAATGTTATGACACTTTGTGCATCCACTATTCTACAAAAAAAAACAATAAACATGTTTATGTTACTTGTACTTGTAATGGGCCTTTTTCAAACTGAAATATCATTATGTCATGGCGAATCCATATTGAAATTGGCAAAAGAATTTGAAGATTAGCAAATTTTTGGCAAATATTATTTGGAAGCCAGGGTTATCTCTGAAAACTAACACTTGCCCCTTGCCCAAGGCAAGTAGAAATGATAGGCATAGTAAATCTAATGATGCTACATAAATCATTTAAATGTGTAGTTTTCTTAGCCAGTATATGTACATGTAGATGTAGTACGATTCACAATAACCCAAGCCTGGAAATAAGTCTCGGTCATGGACGTTGTCCAGTACAAAATAGTCATTTGTCAAGCTTTGACAGTACCAAATTTAATATTAGCGGTCATTTTGTCCGACACAAAATAAGTTGTTTTTGTGTCGAATCAGTTCCGTGCTGTACGTTTTAAATGCATATTTTGGGGAGTTTCAAGATCATACACAACTGAATAGTCGCCACTGCATTTACCGGATAAATCTATAAAATTTGAACTCTCTGAATCCATAATCGGCAGACATATTCCAAATTACCTAAATAACCTGCTAATGACCTAAATAACCTGCGAATGACCTAAATAACCGACATTAGTTTGAATTCATCAAAACTTTAGATGATTTTTTGTTTAATGTCCACCTGTCTCTTCCCCCGTCAGTGTCTTGAAATGATATCTGTTGATAATATAGAATTAGTGGTGTAAATGGGATTTGGATATGCTGCTAAAATGTGACGTCAAGCTTGTGCTTAAAAATAGCATGCTGATGTCACGTGATTGGTCATGAAGGTTGAACAAAATCGGCTCCCAGTATTTGTAGTTCTGTTGATACCTCACATCAAACCCCTCCGACATTTGAGAAAATTCTTAGTAGAACATTACGTTCCAGTACCTTATATGCATTTATTTTCGCGGCTAAAAAAGAAATTACGATCGAGTTTTCATTTTATATTTTCGCAAGGAATTATTTTTGTAATCACGTCCCCCAATAATAAAAAAGGAACATTTACCAAATTCTTTTCAGTTACAGTTTTATTTATACACTTTGATATTATCACCACACTAACCACGTGTTTTATATATTTCCGATACGACATGTTATCAATTGAACATGTGCATGATGCAACATTTTAGACAAATTATTGATGAATAATTACATATAATCTTTGTAAGAAATGCCGATAACTTGTTGAATGTATTACGAATACGGCACAGTGTTCACAGCCAAACCCGAAATAAGTTCGCGTGGCACTATCAGCATATTCGCTATTTTCGCGGTATATTTTGTTTATACGGAGCACTTTGCTGAAAAAGGTAAGTAACAATTTGTTACAAATGCGTCTATGTGGTTGAAACATGAAGAAAATTCGAAAGTTGAAGTATCTATGATGAGGTATGCAATAAAAGAAAACCACTTTATTCTTTAAAACTATTTATTTATTTCAATATTAATTTTTATAAATTTTATTTTTACGTTTTCATTTTTGACCAGCACAAATTGACTGACATACATGTACATGTACAACATTTTGACAGGCACATCTCAAAAAATTATTTCCAGGCTTGTAACCGATATCTATTTTTTGTGCAGGGGGTAAGGGTCGTAAAATAATCATAATATCAATCACTTAAGCCAGTAAAAGTTCTTCAGACTATAAATTTCATGTATAGTATTATGGATGAAAGATACATAATACATGTACTTCTTCAACAGCTTCCAAGCAAAGGTTTCTCTTTACAGGATTTTGCAAATATGGTCATATGGTTTCAGGCAATAATGGGGGAACAGTGATTTGTATGCGGACTAATAATTTCCCCAGGCAAGGGAATAAAAAAAAATTCTACCCCTGGACCAAGAGTTGCAGAAATTGTATGTTTGCTACCTACATGTCTATTGTTGCTTATAAAGCATTCCTCTACTAAACTAAGATCAATCACTGATACTCAACTATAGGGATGCAGGGGTTTACCTGGCTTTTATTTTAAAAAAAGGGGGTCCCTGGGACACGCCTGTTTCTTTTCTGATGGTCCCTACCTAAAACCTAAGGGTCCACAATTTAGTCAAGAGTTGCAGAAAACAGATTTTGCTTTAAGAAAATATATTTATTCTGTCTTAATTTTTTTACTGTTTTATATATTGAATAAATGAATTATTTTTTATGGCACTAAAATGCCCCAGTACATCCTCCACCTATTGTTTATTCATGACTGAGTTGAATATATAACCAAAATAGTTTTGAAATTTTTTTATAGCAGTTCCATGGGACGCAGTGTCTCTGGATTAGGGGGTCTGGATAACATTTTATTGCGTCCTTTATGCAAGTTCTGCGAGTCCGGTTAATCCCTGGAGATGTACAAAGTGCATGTACTAGTTACCCAGTTATATGTAGATATGAACTTTAACCTTGTAACCTAACAAACAAGTACACATTTCCATGTACAAGCATACTCTGTTGTTTACATATGATTATTTCACTGACACAGGAAAATTATACTTGTATGTATACAGAGAATTAAGATCATCGTACTGTTTATCAACAAATCATCCCAACTGATGTGAGTTCGTGTGTGTATTTACTTCATACATGTACTAGAGATCACAGGTGAGTAAATACAACTCATGAATTCGACATTTATTTTTCACAAAATAAATTCCAAATCATATAGTATTTCAATTATGAGGATGACAACTGATAAATTTATATTGTTTATATAATTCATCAGGAGCATAAATCCTGGGGGAATGGGGGACACATCACCCGACTTTTGTGGTTCAAAACCCGTTGGAGGCTGGCTCACACGGACTATGTCAAAATAACCAAATATTTGATATCCAATAGCCGATGTGCTCTAATGGTGTCGTTAAACAAAACAAATAAAAATGTAATTCATATTATGTGTAATTTAATACAAACAATTTTATAGATTTTTTTTTTAAATGCTCAGAAATATGCTATTGTGTTACAAACATTACTCATCCATGAATTAAGCATTTATTTCTCACAAAACTCCAAATCCTATACATGTATAGTATTTCAAATATGATAACCAATCAGTTTAATTTTTATAAATTTATATTAGCAGAAGACAAATAATTTTATAGATTTTTTTTTAAATGCTTAGAAATATATGTATGGTATTGTGTTAGAGTTGACGATTTTTAAATGGAGTTGGTAAGGTTACCGGAAACACAGGGTTTTTTTTTTTTCTTATCTACATGTACATGTAAATGTAATACGATTTAATAAATCATTGTAATATACATGTATCCTCGTATTCAGTTTCCGGTCTATTAAGGAGCAAAAGATTCTGTGCAAGTGTAATCGCACAATCAATTAACAGAATAATTGTCTTGCTTTTCCTCCCCGGACCCAGTGCCCTTGTCTTATGGACATAGGCATGCTCAAACTATCACCTCACCTTTCAAATCTTATCTGTTTATATATATATTTAAAAAAAAGAAATCCCTACCTGGTTGGATGTTGACATTTTAGGAATTTGTCTCTGAAGCCAGTCTATCTGAAGACAGAGTTACAGTCTACTGTAAAACATGTCAGATGACTTTCTAAACTTATTAGGCAGACGACACAATGTCATGTTTGTGAGCTCTGCCAGTGATAATAGCTGCTTATTTTGGTATGTAATGATGTTGCACGTTATTTAGTGAATCTACAATGCCAAATAAGTGTTGTGTATCACTCAACCTTTTAAAAATTAAATTTTTTTCAATTTTGTTTTCTGGAAGTGAAGATTTGTATTTTTGTAACATAATTATTCAGATGTCAAAAGTTCACTTGTGAGCAGATTCGTTGTAAACAAATTGAACAAAAATAGACCGACTCCAGATTTAGCTTGGAAACTGATCATAAGCGATACTCTACTGTAGGTAGTGGTGTCATTAAAAATAAATAAATACATTTTAAATAAAAGAGCTATTGCTACTAATAACAGGGATGAGAATGGCAATTGTGAAAAATAATTCAATATAGATGGTGCTTTATTACTCTTCGGAACTCTTCAGAGTTCACTGACAATTCCGAGGGATTATTCAGTAAATACAGTATACTCATGTATGTGGTGCTTTAAAAAAACAGCCTTACGTTCAGCACAGGCTAGCATTCACAAAAGCTACGTAACCATTTAAAAGTCAGAATTCCTCGAATCCACAGAATTCTCATCCCTGTATTAAAAAAGCGTTTGGGTAGCTTACCTGAACATGCATGTGGTGGCAGCACAATGTTTCTGATAATCATGAGTGACAAATACTGAAATTTTGAAACGTACACATACATGTAACAGCCTTTCTTTCTTTCAGAAACTTTTACGTGTATGTAAAAATACAGTTACATGTACGGTATTATTATGCACCAATTAATATTCTTTTTTCACCACAGGTCCAAACATACTCATCATGAGCACAAATCCATCCTAAGTAAACAAGGGTCTTGTTCCAGATATAGAATATGCACCCATGAGAAGAGGGGGGAGAATAGTTGAGAACAAGGCAAGCTATTGAATTTAAGATGTACACTGGATTTCAATGTAAACATGTAAGTTATAACTCCAACATGTTTTCATACTTACTCATCTTCAGAGACATCATACACAAAGAAAACAGTTCCTGTATTTACCACAGGCTACTGACCACCAGAACACATAAATAACCATAGAATGTCTTAATAAATTGAACATGCATGTACAGTACACACAGGTAAACACTAAACAAACTGACCAATCAGTGTACACTGGCAGTGCAGCACAGACATTCTTGCTATCTGCAATGAATCAACAGAGAGAGATCTTCAAGACAAGCATTCCACATTACCATGATTACCAAGTAAACAATTCTAAAGTGCTCAAACACTGACTGTTCACATCATTTCAAGTTGGGGGGGGGGGCAGGGGGGGGGAAGATAAACAGTAAATAACAAAGTGTAACTGTTACATAATTTACTGAATGTATGAATTATAGTTTATTAAAATTAGATGACTATACTGTTTTGAACCATGGTTTTAACACAAAATTAAGATATATGGACAAGAAAGTAAAACTCAACTATTCAATTTAACATGTAATTAATCCAGTGAAAAATAATATGTTAGTTGTATTTGAATCTGTAATTTATTTACTCAAAAGTAATTCTGATCATCATTTAGGTACTGTACATGTATCTCAAATATTGTGAAGTTGAAATTCAGATCATCTAGCGGTAGCAATTTAGTACAAATAATAATAAATAAAATACCCAATAATTATAAAAATAATGTCACAGATCAATTTTGCAAAGGTTTTACGATGGCACTGTTGATTGGTGTCACAAATTTTTATGGTTACATGTATGTACATGGAACTCCTTGATGGACGTATTCTCTGGTTGGGTTTTCCCATCCCAACTAGTGGCCCATAGATGGTATATCAAAGGCTGTCACATATGCTGTCCTGTCACTGGGAATGTGGATATAAAATATTTGTGAATGTACTAAATGTAAAATAGTAACTGTAATATACGCATACATACATATACATATTCCAAATCAAAACCTAAATATCATAATGTGACCCCCAACAGATGATGTTAATTTTCATGCTTGGGGGGGAGGAGGGGGGTCATTAAATAAATTAATCATTTAAAATCTAAATATTTACATATGTGTACCACCTAAAGGTTTATTTCATGAAAATGTAATGTGCAACATACTAAAACATCAATATCGAAAATGTTTGTAAATAGCTACAACTTTACTTTGAAGAGAATCAATGAAAGATTACATACATGTATTATCAACCAAATCTTCTAAAGGTAGATTCATTGTGTCTGAAGATATGAATATGAAGTGTAACATATGTAACATAAAATGAGCCTAATGTAAACATATGTATTCACAATTAAAATCTAAATATTTATGTCCAGGTACATGTACCTCCTAATCATACCTCCCATCAACTCCTAGATGTTTACAAATAATACGTACAAATTATTTATATATACACGTGTATTTATAACAAGAGTTTGTTCCAGTCAATGCTTCATAAATGTTGCAACAAAAGTCATGGTATATGTTGTCATGTGTGTGGGAAAGCACATATAAAAGATCATTTTTGGCTAATTGAAAAGAGTAGCCTATGTTGTGGCAGCTGGTTTCCTCTCAAGACTGTGAATCACAAATACTAGAGTTTGACAACTAATGGTAACAGCTGTTGATTAATCAATGTCCTATGGTGTTATTAAACAAACATTGCTCTCATTAACTACACATGTATGGTCCTATAATACACACAAACAGGTATTCTTCAAATTCTATTTGAAATACTTGAAATATTACTTTAACTCACCTATACAGTGCACGTATCAAATTAACGTTAAATCCAGTCCAACATATATATATATATATATATACACTATATTCCAAATTCTGAATCAGTCCTAATGTTCACTGTACACCAAATTCTGAATCAGTCCTAATGTCCACTGTACACCAAATTCTGAATCAGTCTTACATGTTCACTGTACACCGAATTCTGAATCAGTCTTACAAGTTCACTGTACAACTCTTAAATGTATATGTATATGTACACCAAATTCCGAATCAGTCCTATGTGTGCGCCAAATTCTGAATCAGTCCTATGTGTGCGCCAAATTCTGAATCAGTCCTATATGTACATGTACACTAAATTTCATATCAATCCTATATGTACACTGTACACCAAATTCGTAATCAGTCCAACATGCACACTATACACCAAATTCTTAATCAATCCTACTTGTGCACACTATACACCAAATTCTGATTCAGTCCTACATGTGCACACTATACACTAAATTCTGAATCAGTCCTATACATGTATGTGCACAAATTTCTGAATCAGTCCTATTACTCAATGAGTCACTCCTATATGTACATGCACACCAAATTCTGAATCAGTCCTAGTACTCCTACACATACACTATACACCAAAATCTGAATCAGTCCTAAATGTACATGTACACTATACACCAATTTTGAATCAGTCCTACATGTACACATACACTATACACCAAATTCTGAATCAGTCCTATACACATAAAGATGAATTAAGTACTACATTGTGCAGTAATTGACCTTCAGACAGTTTCACTTTGAAAACCTTGTGAGTCAGATCCACATGTACTAAGCCCAGTTATATGACAGTTGTGATGATAACTTGCCATCCTTGAACCTGACCCAGATATCTGTATTCGTGTCAAGTCAGCTAGAGGCAATCACAGAAATCACCCAGTAGTCATGCAGGATGAAAATTAATGTGCTCTTACTGTTAAACAGAAAAAGTAATGCCTATAGAGCACATTGATTTTTATCTTATCATCGGCTATTGGATGTCAATCATATGGTCATTCTGACATATTAATTAAGAGGAAACCCACATCCACCACATAGGCTACACTTTCCGATAAGCAGCAAGGGGTCTTTTATATGCACCATCCCACAGCCAGGACAGCACATATGAAGCAGTTGTCGATCACTGGTTGGAATGGAAAGTAGCCCGAACTGCAAAGGGTCCACTGAGAAGGATCGATACGATGACCAACCGGTTCTCAGGCACACACGCTACTGTTTGAGCTACATCCTGCTCCAAATACAGACCTGTAGGTTTACTCTAACTCATGTAAATATACTGTTCAAAGTATGTGATATTTTAAACACAAAAATGAATTAGTATGGAATAAGCAGAAAACTAAATGCAGTCCCATGTGATTACTGTTTATATTACAATTAGTGTGCTTTCTTTCAAGTGCTTTTTTTTTTTTTTTTTTTTTAACTAAACTGCTAGAGCACACTGATTTATTAATCATCAGCTATTGGATGTCAAGTGTTTGGTTATTTAATTAATAAAGTAAAGTTTGTTTTATTTAACGATACCTCTAGAACACATTGATTTTTATCTCATCATCGGCAATTGGACATCAATCATATGGTCATTATGACATGTATTTAAAAGAAACCCGTGCCCACATAGGCTACTCTTTCTGAAAAGTAGCAAGGCAGAGTTCGACCTTAGCGGTAGCCCGGGATATTTTGACTACCAATATCTAGCTCTGGCTACCAGATTTATAAACCTGGTAGTCCATCAGGCTACTAGATATTTGTTCCTGTCCAGTGACAAAACAATCAACCAGTCGTTTAAATCAATGACCAGTGTCTAAAATTCCACCTTTCATGTGTGCGCTCTAGTCGTCGTAACAGTGATAATTGCTCACACTGACCAAATATGCAATGATTTCGAAAAAAAAGAGTATATTTGTCAGTGGCATGAATTCTTTAGTACAGTGGCCGATTACAAATAAGTAGAAGTTTGTTAAAATTATGGGGTACAAATTTTTACTGAGGGCTACCACATTTTGCAACATAAAAAAAGTTATGGTCCAGGCCTGCAAGGGGTGTTTTATAAGCACCGTCCCACAGACTTATTTATTCATAGCTAATAATACTGGTGTTTTTTCAATATTTACACACAGACACCCCACCCCACATACAAAGTAATGATAATTTTCAGGGAAATCAATGTCAGGTATTCATTGTGTATTCTTTAGAAATGAATATTTAATTTTGATTTGTATAATTATTTTATGCAAGCAAAATGGCAATCACAATACCATGAGTTGCTTATGTAGAGGCACTGATTTTCCACAATAATGGAAACACGGACAAACCTATCTGAAACTGAATTCCTGATTTTCTCCAAAAACATTATTACTTGTCACCAAATAGCACAGTTTATTAATTAAACGGATTTTCCAACATCACTTTGAAAACCAAAAAATGGTCGATACTTGACTATACCGATATCTGTATGTGTTATGTGAAATTAGCTTGGCGCATAGACGATCACCAGTTGTTTGCTTCATATACTTCAATCGATGTAATAGAAAGAACAGGATGTTTATTGCTTTTTGTTGTTAAAAAAAAAATTCCCTCATATTCTCCGACAGTTACGCAAGTTAAAGATTTATTACATATTTTGGGTCGATTTATTTATAATATTCATCATAATTTAAAAGGATGAAAATTGGTTTTCATGTTTGGTAAATAAATAATACTTTTAAAGTCAGTTTTATGTGACCGATTCTAATTAGTGGAGATTTTCGAAAAAAAAAAAAGAGAATTACCGAACTCAATTCACTCAATTTTGTTGTTGTTGTTGTTTTACTTCGTGCGTGCATATGTGTGTGTGTGTTTTATGGAAAATATTTCAATGAACACAAAATGAACTTACAAAATTTACTGAAATGGAAAAAAAATGAATTTATTAAATTCTGAAACGGAAAAGGGGAAAATCTGAAATGGAAAATCAGTGCCTCTACATACACTTTATTAACGTTTCAGCCATAGACCTTTATCAAAACTGAAATATATTTTAGAAATTACATTTTGGAGAAATTGCACAGGAATTATATATTATAATATGATAAATACAAATCGAAACACATCCCGAGACAGAAAGCCAATCAATAAATACCTTGTTTTGTTTGTTTTTCTTTTTGTGGCCTTTTGCATTAGGATCAAAAACATTTTTGGAATTTGGGTTTCCAGCTGAAAAAAACAATTGTGACAATAGTCGCTTATTAGTAATATTTTAAACAAATTGTTATCAATTTATCAATAAAAATTAATACAAAATATATAAGTCTACTATTTTCTAATTAGCAGTCTGTTAACTTCTAATGATTTCTGGATTTACCATTTTAAAAAATTCAATAAATACTGTTACAAAAATAATATACAATCTCTCTACTGCCACGTATGTTACACTTTTTAAAAATTAACATGAAATACATAAAGCTACTATTTTCTAATTAGTTTAACTTCTAATGATTTCTGGATTTACCATTTTAAAAAAAATTCAGTAAATACTGTTACAAAAATAACATACAAACTCTCCACTGCCACATAGGTCACACTTTTTAAAAATTAACATGAAATACATAAAGCTACTATTTTCTAATTAGCAGTTAGGTTACCATCTAATAATTTCTGGTTTTACCATTTAAAAAAAGGCAATTTACCTTCTAATAATTTCTGGTTTTACTATTTAAAAAAAAGCCAAATACAAAAATAAAATACAAACTCTGTTGCCACATAGGTTATACTTTTAAAAATTAAAATAAAATACATAAATCTACTATTTTGTAATTAGTCCAGTTACAGTCTAATAATTTCTGGTTTTACAATTTAACAAATTTCAATAAATACTGTCACAAAAATAAAATATAAACTTGCTACTGCCATAGAGGTTACACTTTTAATTAGCATCAAGATCCTTTAGATGTACCTTCCAACAGACCTAAAGGCACATACCACGACCTTTGTTATACCTGTCATAGACCACTGGCTGAAAAGAAAATAACTCATCAAATGGGTCCACTAAAGAGAATAGAGCCTCTAACCCATAGCAGCTCAAAATCTGAGCTACATACAGAGATGCCAACACCAGTTGAAGTGTCACAGAAATGCAGGCCTTCAAAAATAGGAATCCCTTCCTCCAAAAAATAGGAATATTATCAGTGATGGCTAAGAAGAGCATTTTTAGTGTTGTTTTCGAAGTAAGTCTAGTTCAAGGCTGTACCCAAACAGCAAATATGAGGACTGTTTGGAAGACCGATTGCTAGATTGGTTTATTCTATATATATAGCCATGCTTGCTATGCTAGTTATTCCATAAGTTTAAAGTAAAGTTTGTTTTATTTAACAACGCCTCTAGAGCAAGCACATTGATTTTTAATCTTATCAGCGGCTATTGGACGTCAATCATATGGTCATTCTGACATGTGTTTAGAGGAAACCTGTTGCTGCCACATTGGCTACTCTTTTCCAATAAGCAGCAAGGGGTCTTTTATATGCAGTGTCCCATAGACAGGACTGCACATACCAAGGCCTTTGATAAACCAGTTGTGCAGCACTGGTTGGAACGGAAAATAGCCCAAACTGCATATGGGTCCACTGAGAAGAATCGATCCGATGACCGACCAGTTCACAGGTGGACACTCTACCATTTGAGCTACCCCATAAGTTTAAAGAACAGGGCATGAAACCAATCTATGATTGTTGGCGGTGAAGAAGGAAAAATTTCCATTTCTCCAGTGTTAACAACATTTGTGCCTTCCATTTGTAATGATTCCACCAAATTCGTAGTGGTTTGCATCTAACCCTAGAAGTCACACTGAATAAAAAGAAAAAGCTTAAATTCTGTTACTAACCTTGAAATATTGATGTATCTGCTTTACTGTAATCATACGGCTTAAATTCTGTTACTAACCTTGAAATATTGATGTATCTGCTTTACTGTAATCATACGGCTTAAACTGTTACTAACCTTGAAATATTGATGTATCTGCTTTACTGTAATCATACGGCTTAAACTCTGTTTCATCCAACATTTGCCCCTTCTTTTTCTTCTTCTTCTGCCGAGATCCCACATCTGGAGTGACCTCCCCTGTCTGCTGACTCTCTTTGTACCCCATAGCTTCCGTATCTTCAAAGTGAAGATTACTTGGGTCTTCCGCTTCATACAGATAGTCCTCATTCTTCTTTTTTTTCTTCTTCTTCTTTGGTGGCATCTAAAAATAGTTCATATCTCTAGAACAGGGCTGGTGTAGTGTACAATGGCAAAACCTAGTAACTGACATTTTCTTTGTTTTGAGAAAAAAAACAGATTTTATAAATCAAAAGTTTGTTTTATTTAACGATGCCTCTAGAGCACATTGATTTTGATCTTATTGGCTATTGGACGTCAATCATATGGTCATACTGACATATGTATTTAGAGGAAACACACTGTCACCACATAGGCTAATCTTTCCGATATGCAGCAAGGGGTCTTTTAAATGCACCGTCCCACAGACAGGACAGCACATGCCAGAGCCTTTGATGAACCAGTTGTGGAGCACTGGTTGGAACAGAAAATAGTCAAAACTGCAAATAGATACATTGAGAAGGATCGATCTGGCGACCGACTGGTTCAAAGGTGGACACGCATTTTATAAATCAAATCCTGATTAGTGGCAGAACAAATCTAATTTACAAATAAGTAAATCTCATACATGGAGGTTCAGATAAATAAAATCCCCTTTTTAAAATATGTGACATATCCTTGTAAATACATTGTACACTCATGGCCGTACTTAAATTTGAGTAATTTTGCATTTCTTCCAGAGGGCCACATGGAACATCCATACGGTCTCTAGCGGTCCGCATTCGACAAAAAACTACATTTCTCCCCAAGGGCCACATGGAACATCTGTATGGTCTCTAGCGGTCCACATTCGACAAAAAACTACATTTCTTCCACAGGATCACATGGAACACCCGTACGGTCTCTAGTGGTCCACATTCGACAAAAAACAACATTTCTTCTAGAAGGTCACATGGAACATCCGTATGGTCTCTAGTGGTCCACATTCGACAAAAAACAACATTTCTTCTAGAAGGTCACATAGAACATCCGTACGGTCTCTAGCGGTTCGCATTCGACAAAAAACTACATTTCTTCCTGAGGGCCACATGGAACATCCGTATGGTCTCTAGCGGTCTGCATTCGACAAAAAACTATATTGACAAAATAACTTATTTTCACACATAAATACTATTATTATTCACACAACTGTATTTTCTGGTACACTATTTGGGCTATTTTCCATTCTAACCAGTGGTCCACAACTAGTTCATCAAAGACTGTTGTATGTACTGCCCTGTCTGTGAGACGATGCACATAAAAGATCCCTTGCTGCATATCAGAAAGAGTAGCCTCTAAAATCAGTGTCAGAATGACTAAACGATTGACGTCCAATAGCCGATGATAAGATTAAAATCAATGTGCTCTAGAGGCGTCGTTAAATAAAACAAATTTTACTTTTATTTGGTACACAAAGTAAAGATTGTTTTATTTAACGACGCCTCTAGAGCACATAGATTTTTAGCTTATCATCGGCTATTGGACGTCAATCATATGGTCATTCTGACATGTATTTAGAGGAAACCCTACTCTTTCCGATAAGCAGCAAGGGGTCTTTTATATGCTCGGTCCCATAGACAGGATGGCACATACCACGGCCTTTGATAAATCAGTTGTGGACCACAGGTCAGAATGGAAAATAGCCCAAACTGCATATGGGTCCACTGAGAAGGATCGATCCGATGACCGACCGGTTCACAGGCAAACATGTTACCGTTTGAGCTACATCCCGCTCCACAGAAAGAAAGTAACAAATAAAACTGAATTTAATGTTATGTTGCTTCATAAGTGTTACGGAACAGTTACTCAAACTCTTAATTAGATTTATGCAATTAAGCAACTTTCAAACCTGTTGTCTTAGTGACACCTGTGTCATCTCTTCTTCTTTAGTGATCACCGGGTTCGTAATCGTGTCAATTTTCTGCTTCTTTGTTGGGGGAGCTACAAAAAACATGAAATCACTGGGTTCGTAATCATGTCAATTTTCTGTTTCTTTGTTGGAGGAGCTACAAAAAACATAATCACCAGATTCGTAATCGTGTCAATTTTCTGTTTCTTTGTCGAAGGTGCTACAAAAAACATGAAATCACTTGGTTCGTAATCGTGTCAATTTTCTGTTTCTTTGTTGGAGGAGCCACAAAAAACATAATCACAGGGTTTGTAATGGTGTAAATTTTCTGTTTCTTTGTTGAAGGTGCTACAAAAAAAAACGAAATCACTTGGTTCGTAATGGTGTCAATTTTCTGTTTCTTTGTCGAAGGTGCTACAAAAACATGAAATCATAATTGTGTCAATTTTCTGTTTCTTTGTTGGAGGTGCTACAAAAAACATAATCACAGGCTTCGTAATCGTGTCAATTTTGTTTCTTTGTCGAAGGTGCTAAAAAAAACATAATCACAGGCTTCGTAATGGTGTAAATTTTCAGTTTCTTTGTCAAAGGTGCTACAAAAAACATGAAATCACTTGGTTCATATTCGTGTCAATTTTCTGTTTCTTTGTTGGAGGAGCTACAAAAAACATAATCACAGGGTTCGTAATTGTGTCAAGGCAACTTTAAGGCAACTAGTCCCCCAGGCGAGTGAAAATTATTTCTTAATTTCTACCCCTGCATACCATATAAGTGCTGTGGTTGTCCTGTCACTGGATCCAATTCATCCTCTTCCTTCCTCTTTGTTGGTTTTGCTATCGTGTGAGCTTTTAACCTCCATCGATCTTCACATTTCTATAAGAAGTAACATTTAAAAAAAATTTAAACGGAAAAAGAAAGAACTGTTTAATCAGCAGCTATTAGGTATCATTGCAGGATATCATTTCTCTAAACTGTTTCGCAATTAGAAAGTTTAAAGAATAAAACTATTAAAACTGTCTCGGGTAATAAATAGAAAATCAAACTCGTTACTATTTATATCCTTTGTGACACACGGTTCACCTAAAAAAAAAATACAGCCACCATGACAGAACGATTAAAATTGTCTGGGTAATAAACAGAATATCAAACTCGTTACTATTTATCATTAAATTAATATCCCTTGTGACATACGGTTTACCTAAAAAAAATACAGCCACCACGACAGAATGATTAAAATTGTCTGATTAATAAATAGAATATCAAACTCGTTACAATTTATTATCAAATTTATGTACCTTAAGACACACGGTTTACCTAAAAAAATCTGCAGCTACCACGTAGTTTAATCTTTTCCAAAAAGCAGCATTGTCTTTTATATGTTTTTTCTTACAGTTTGAAAATCATAAAAATATGCGAACAAGATATTAATGCCAACAATACAGTGACTACATCAGCCCGTGAAATTTGCGACGGCAAACAGTAGTGCCGTTGTAAAAAAAACTATTGCAAATTCATCTGTGACAGCATTTTTATTATCAAATTTATATCCCTTGTGACATACGGTTTACCTAAAAAAAATGCAGCCACCACGACAGAATGATTAAAACTGTCTGGAATATCAAACTCGTTACCATTTATTATCAAATTTATGTACCTTCAGCTACCAAATTGATCTGTGACAGCATTTTTATTATTATCAGATATTTACTTTATTATTTAACTAAACTGTCGTCACAAGATGATCTGAATTTTGAGGCCTGTTAAATAGACGCAACAATCAAATGAAACATTTCACCAACGACACTGTAAGAAATGAGCAAGCAAGATGTATTGATAAAATTATGCATTTCATTACCCGTGGGCACTCATAACTGGGAATTATTTTTCATAATTTCTCAGTGAGCATTATTATACATTGGTTTAACAAGACATTTCATTAGGTCTCTCTGGCCGTTATGACCTATAAGCTTGCCTGTACTAAATATGACGTCATTATAATTTTGTAAAAGTGCAAATGACTTCATTAAAATTAGAAAAATAACAACATAACCTCATACATAATGTTATAGGATAACATTTCTCTAAACTGTTGCGTAATTACAAAGTTTAAAGACTGTTCAAAATTGTTTCGGGTAATAAATAGAATATTAAACTCGTTATCATTTATTATCAAATTTATGTACCTCATGAAATAATTTTCCATTGTCACTCGTTAAAGCTTGTCACAAAGAAAAATTATTTCACTCGGTACATAAATTTGATAATAAATAGCAACTTGTTTAATATCCTATTTAATCGTCTTTCACCAAAATACATACATCAGATGAGATGTCATTGTCAAGTGTTGTAGAATCACCATTTGTAAACTCTGGTAGGAAATACTGAAACAGAAACAATAAATCATCAAGCACAAAAAAAAGAAGGTTTTATTTAATGACGCTTCTAGAGCACATTGATTTTTATCTTATCATCGGCTATTGGACGTAAAGTTTGTTTTATTTAATCATGCCTCTAGAGCACATTGATTTTTATTTTATCATCGGCTATTGGATGTCAATCATATGGTCATTCTGATATATTTATTTAGAGAAAACCTGCTGCCACCACATAGGTTACTCTTTCCAATAAGCAGCAATGAGTTTTTTATATGCACCATCCCACAGACAGCACATACAACAGCCTAGGATGAACCAGTTGTGGACAACTGG
This sequence comes from Symmetromphalus regularis, assembly GCA_032355785.1. Taxonomy (NCBI): domain Eukaryota; kingdom Metazoa; phylum Mollusca; class Gastropoda; order Neomphalida; family Neomphalidae; genus Symmetromphalus; species Symmetromphalus regularis. The sequence goes on from JAULBS010074944.1 coordinate 17,224, forward strand.
TTGGAACGGAAAATGTAAGAGAAAGAAAGGGATCTATGTGACACACATGGATTTAGCAAGATTTGTAAAAAAAAAAACACTGTTCAATTGAACATTATTATCACTTTCATCAAAATTAATTACGTAACCCAACACAATCTTTATTTTCATAAGTCAGTTAAACATTTAAATGTTTTACAGTCATTTATACTATTTTCACTTAATTTAAGACTAGAGTATTTTTAATTTTATTTTATACTAAACATTTTGTGAATTACTTACCTTTTCAAATGGACTTAAGAAAGACTTTTGTATCTCTAAAGCAACTTCTTGTGCTTTACTAAAAAATGTACCATTTTCCTGAAAATTCAAATACAGTATTTTAGAACAGATTTAGTGATCAGTAATGTCCGTAATTGTTTGACTAAAGCCATACTCTAATCGATGTTTCTATTATAATTAAGTATACTGTTTAATCAGGGCTTTCCCAGGATTTTTTTTAAAGCGCCTACGTGCATCGTCTGTCATCATGCAATCATGTAATCATGCAAGCCATGTTACGATCAATTCTAGGGTCCCTAAAAACATGATGTACCCTACGCTCACAAAATGAGATGATGCGTTTAGCGCAAGCATACCTCCTGTTTTACCAATTGGAGATGTGAAAATCTTTGTCTGACCAAAAGTAAAGTTTGTTTTATTTAACGACGCCTCTAAAACACATTGATTTATATTTTATCATCAGTTATTGGACGTCAATCTAAATACATTCTGACACATGTATTTAGAAGAAACCCACTGCTGCCACAAAGGTTACTTTTTCCGATAAACAGCAAGGGCTCTTTTATATGCGCCGTCCCACAGACAGGACAGAATATACCACAACCTCTTATGAACTATTTGTGGACCACTAGTTGGAATGGAAAATAGCCCATTCTGCAAATTGGTGCACTGAGAAAGATCGATCCGACGACCGACTGGTTCACAGGCAGACAAATCTTTGTCTGACCAAGTCACTAACAAGTATTATAATTTTATAAAAGGTCACTTTTTCACATTTATCAAATTAAGCCGACATGGTGCTACAGTAAAGGCACTCAGCAGACATGAAGCCACTTACATAGCACGCTAAAGAAGCCTTATGGGTCTGGGGAAAGCTGTCAGCTTAACACATGTTCAGGGTGTGTCTTGTTCTGTTTTTTTTAGTTTATTATTATTTTTTATAATAATAATTTGGGTGGCAGTATTTTGAAAATGAGTCACTGTGCTATAAAGCCTGGTTGTTTTGTGTGTTACATCCTTGGTATAACTAATTTAATTCAGTTAAATTGAAAACCAGTTTGTCCAGCCTGTATTACTTGTTTTTAGGAGGAATCAGCATAAAAAATTTTTTAGAACAGATTTCAGAGTTCATACACCCACTTGGAGTCAAAATTCTACGACTTTTCCAGCACTAATATTTGAAAATTCAAGGACATTACTTGTCAAAACAATTAAAAATAGAGGCAGAACCAATAAGTCATGCGAGACTTCTTGATCTCAGGACAGCACATACCACGCCCTTTGATAAACCAGTTGTGGACCACTGGCTGGAATGGAAAATAGCCCAAACTCACTAGTACCCATGCTGGTAATACGCTTCCCTACAGACAGGACAGCACATATGTCCCCTGATAAACCAGTTGTGGTCCAGTAGACGGTGCTGTGACATATATCTACCCACTGAATCTTACAAAGCATTTTCTCTAGGTTGGAGCCAGCACTGAGATTCAGTCTTCACTGAAATTTTATCCAAGTTCCTACCAGCTGTGAGTTGGACAGCTCAACCACTGTGCCACTGGTATATATTTTAACCTTCAGGACACGGAAGGCTACATATCTAGCCATGCTGTTATAACCACAGTTAACCGTATAAACAAAAGTGTGGTGTGATACTTTATTTTCAAGTCACATTGGAGTTATCTCCCCTAAATTTAGTTATTTTAGGTTTTTATTGTGTTTTCCATTCATATTGTGTGCAGGAAAGTAATTTACAAATACCCACTCAACCTGATGTTTGTCAAAATTAATTCTGTAGTCTAAAGGTTAAGACTAAACAAGAGATATATAAAGAAAAAAAGGACTGCTTGTTTAACGACACCTCAGTACAGTATTTGTAACTCACAGTCTTCAGAGGAAAACCACTACAACCACATAGGTTACTCTTTTCAATTAGCAGCAAGGAATATTTTTAATGCACTTTCCCACAAAAAAGAAAAAAAAAGACTAAATTTAGTTTTATTTAATGACTCATCTAGAGCATATCGATTTTTATCTTATCATCGGCTATTCTGACATATTTATTTAAAGGAAATCCACTGCCACAACATAGGCTCTCTTTCCAATAAGCAGCAAGGGGTATTTTAAATGCACTTTCCCACAGACAGGAATAGATAGGACATGCCACAGCCAATTTTACACGAATGGTAAATCGGTTACGCGAAATAAATTTGCATAACCGATGCACGAATTAAACAATCATTCACGCAATTAGTGCAGGCCTGGAAATACTTTCCACTGCAATTTTTGCTACTTTATTTTTAATATTAAGAAACAAATACACCTTGAATTTTTTTTTTTTTTTAGTCCTGTTAAAATAAGTGCCGCAGAAAAAAAAAAATCTGCAGCAATCTCCATGGCAATGCCGAATGTAAGTGGCAATTTCAAGGGTTGCATTAATGACTACTGTTTAGTCACTACTTACTTTCGACTTCCAATCAAGTGCTGTTAAAATGGGTTTCTTCTTCATGATGATAATGCAATCTTCACTACGGAACATTGATGGTGTCTTAGCTATCAAACTGGAATCTGAAGAGAAAAACAAATCCATCAAACTAAAGTACTAACCAAACCTATTATTTTTCAAATTTTATGGAAAACATATTTTGGATTCTGTGCCCAGGGCTCATGGGAACCCATCGGTAATGATATTTTTGTTCATTGAAACAGATAATGGGAACACAGTCTTGACAGGATAATTTATGGAGCGGGGTGTAGCTCAAATAGTACAGTGTGTTCGCCTGTGAACCGTTTGTTCATCGGATCAATCCTTTTCAGTGGACCCATTTGCAGTTTAGGTTATTTTCCATTCCAACCAGTGGTCCACAACTGGTTCTTCACCTGTCTGTGGGATGGTGGATATAAGACCTCTTGCTGCTTATAGAAAAGAGTAGCCCATGTGGCGGTAGCGGGTTTCCTCTAAATACATGTCAGAATGACCATATGATTGACGTCCAATAGCCGATGATAAGATAAAAATCAAT
>JAULBS010074955.1:0-20504 GCA_032355785.1 Symmetromphalus regularis
CTTCGTGACTCGGTGGTAGTTTGCTCTGCTGATGTACCTGACCGTGACTCGGTTGTAGTGTTCTCTGCTGATGTACCTGACCGTGACTCGGTGGTAGTGTTCTCTGCTGATGTACCTGACCGTGACTCGGTGGTACTGTTCTCTGCTGAGGTACCTGACCGTGACTCGGTGGTAGTGTTCTCTGCTGATGTACCTGACCGTAACTCGGTGGTAGTGTTCTCTGCTGAGGTATCTGATCGTGACTCGGTGGTAGTGTTCTGTGCTGATGTACCTGATCGTGACTCAGTGGTAGTGTTCTCTGCTGAGGTACCTGATCGTGACTCGGTGGTAGTGTTCTCTGCTGATGTACCTGATGTGATTGGGTGCATATGTCTAACCTATCTGATAAAAGCATTTTGAAGACATCAAACAACAACGTGATCAGGATGGATTATCCCACAATAAAAATGGACTAAGAACAAAACAGTGCGTGTAAACGTTTATTATCACACGGTCAAGGATCGGGACGAAGGATTAACCACGGATACGACCCGGCATCATTCGTGACAATACAGTAGTGGTCCGTAGCTGTCCGTATTACATCGCTGATCAATCATAGTAGTACTTGTACGTCCGTAGAAATTTTGAACAGATCGGACAACCATAGTACATCCTTACTGATCTGTAGTAGAACGTACCAATCCACAATAAACCGTAATCGATCGTAATAAAAAGCCGTACTATGCTGTAGAGGAATATAGTAATCTTTTAGAAATCTTGCTTATCCCTACCTATACGTAATAAAACACAGTGCGACCATACTGAACCGTGGAAAATCCTAACAAACCGTAGTGTATATATGGCTAATCCTAACAAACCGTAGTGTATATATGGCTAATCCGTAGTGTAGCCGTCGAAAACCGTAGTTAAACCGTGGTGCGTCGGTAAGAGACCGCGGATAGACCACTATACGGGGCATCGGTGAGTTTTTAATCCGTCGTGGATCCTGCCAGACGATCCTTGGCAGTGTGACCTGGGCATAAGAAAGCTTGTATTAATCTTATAAGTTCGATCGATAACTTTAATCAATGGGTTATTTCATAATCCTTTTGAATTTTGAAAATGTATTTTAAACTGTAATGAATCTTGGTGGCAAAAAGAACTAATGGTCGTTTCTGAAGAGATCTTGTAATTGAAAACTACTTAAAAATGTGTTACTGATAGTAAATGACCACTTGTGAATACTTTTAGCGAATCATCGTTGAATCAGTTTGAACCCCACCCCACCAAAAACACCCAACAACAACATACATCATTAAAGGATAGTTGAAGATCTAGAGGTTGCGTACAAATATGGTATGTTTTACTTGTATATAAAGATTAAAAGATGAGCGCGAATCCTATGAAAATTATAAAACGAGTTTGTGAATTGTTATTCCCCGAGCGAGAGCAAAGGGGATAACACAATTCACAAACGAGTTTCATAATTTTCTTCCGATCTACGCGCGAGTTTTATAATTTCTTTATTTTCCAGACGATAAAAAGCAAAACACAAATATATCGTTTTTGAAAGAAACAAAACCGATTGCCTTGTCTAGGATCCACATAATGTAAGGTCAGCTGACAGGTCGCCAAAGGATGACTGTTGTAATGTTACACCCACAGCAAATAGTTCCATATAATCTCATAATGAAAGTTAAAAGAAAACAATCGACATTTCAAAATAAAACATAATAAATAAACTGAAAAAGAAAATGATTTCATACAAATATTATTTAAAATTTATGCAATGTAAATTTTAGTTTATAATCAGCATTGACGTAATATTGATGGTAGATACTTTTCGCACAATACTTTTAAACCTAATCAATTTTGTCGTAATTTCTGCTCATGGTTCAAGATATAGAGGGAAATATAATTTGTATGACACATGTGTAATAACGATTTCACGTGGATTTACGCGGTTTTTGATGAATTAAAATATTCCGTCAAACTTGCGCGTACGATACTTGTTTTTTGAAAGTCATTGCTGATATTCTATGAATGACAAAGAAAAAATAGTTCTTTGTAAGGTGACGCCAAATGCGAGCAATGTATCATCCGCAAACCGCGTTAGTCCACGTGAAATCGTTATGGCACATGTGTCATACCAGTTACATTTCCCTCTATATCTTGAACCATGTGAATAATAAATGGAATTATGACGTCATGCATCTTACCCATTATGTTATTTTGAAATTACAATAGCAACGGATCTACAGGTGTCGTTAAACTAACAAAGTTAACAATTTAATTTTAAATATTATTCTGAATGAGCATACCTATGAACATATCAACCTCCTCCCCAATAACCGATTTAATTTTTTTTTTAATTGGGGGTGGGGGTGGAGTGCGGTGGTGGTAGTTAAATAACTAATCTAACCCCTGAACAAAATATTTATAAAATTAGATTAATATTCCCCTTTGAAACAACCTAGATCCACCACTGGCATTCACATTTGAATTCAGACACTCCTTTCTTATTTTAACATTATAGATTCCCGGTAGCAGTGCCAATTTCGGTGTCAATTACGGCATTGTATCTGGTAGATTTCAGAAAATTATTTGAATTTATCTTTGAAATGTATCGATTGGTGTAATGCACATATTTTAGTAATTAATCTCAAAATTGCTCTATTTCAGATGTGCTTAATGCAATACGATATTAACATTGATTTATATCGTAGTGTACGTTAACAAACGATGATGAGACTTAATTAAATAATCGATTAACTGCTAATTTCCAGCATCTGACACAAGTGACAGCATACTGTCGTGTAGGAACATTATAGGCATATTAACACGGAATTTAGGAGATTTGTGCTCTAAATATTGATTACGATTGAAACTTACATGCATTTGTGATACCAGATCTCGCTTTTATATCACGCAAGACGTTTATCTGAACCATTGTATAGGGAAATCTATGTCGAGTTTAGGGTTTATGATTTATGGTTCGCTACCATAATTCAATTATAAATTTAAAAATATTAATAATAAGTGAGATGCGGTGGTTATGTAAGTAGTTGAATGAAGTATTTCTGTGGACAAATTAAACATTTATTTTTAAAATTAATCCTTTGTTTGGAAATTAATTAGGTCACGGGTCCGTGGGAGTATGCGTATAAACCGTATCATTTTAAAATTGGTAGCAATTATTCATAAGCGGTTCAAAGGGGTTTAGGGGATTTACCAACTTTTTCCCTATTATAATTTGGTCGTATGTAACTTTAAACCCCTCCAATGTTGTAAATCTTTATAGTATTTTTGAGCCCCGTTCCAAAATTTCTGTACCCGCCACTGGAATCTATGCAGCAGGTTTGTATATCAACATTATCACTAAGGGGGTTTATTACTGGTCCGTCTTTATATGTGTCAGTTATTGTCAAAATTTAGATATATACAGATAAAACATTGAACTGAGCAGACGACAGGACATTAACAGCCAAAAGAATAAAATATTAAAAAGGTTTGTATAACGACAATACATTGTTTCGACATAAAATGAAGATAACTGGTGTATGTGGTCTACGGAAGAAAACCTCTTCAAACAAGTATACAAACAATGATTGTTTTAAATAGTTACCTACACAAGTGGCGGATGAAGACATTTTGGAAAGGGGAACAACGTTATCTTAAAGTGTTTTAATATCGGTATGACTAAATTATAAAGCTTTTGTTTTTTAAACCTCAATATATTATTATTTTCAATGATTTCTTTCCACAAAAAGTTCAAAAACACCTGTCCCTCCTTCTTCCCACCATCCCCCACCCCTCAATTCCTCGGATTGCTATACCTACATTCAAAAATCTTACATCGTGAATTATGTGACTGCATTCATGCTTGGGTTTATTGTTTGTCAACTGTTCTGTATTGGGTTTTCTTTGCTTCATTCGTGTAATTGTTAAGTAAACAAACAAACAAACAAACAAACAAAACAATGCTGTTTTTCATTTTTAAAATGATATTTGAAACTAAAAAAACTGGTGTCCTTAGAAAACTAGCTATTTTCTGCCACATAATTATGAATATTCTAAAGTCCCGTGGCTGAAATTCTGTTCTTATTTTACGATTTCTTAACTTTATTTATATAATTTATGTTAATTAATATCAACTGAATCATATTTTGTACATTATTAGCAGTATACTTTTTCTGCTATCTTGTCATTTTATCTATGTATATAATATTTTATTGTACCTCCTATGCCGTTAAATTACGGTCAGAGTGAAAATAAAGTTCAGTAAAAAAGTTAACATAGAACAACGAATCGATGTTGAACCAGCAACGAGAACTCGGGTCTTTGTATAGCTCATACATGTATTTGTGTAATGCCATATTTTCTTTTCACGATTCAACATTTTTCACGATTCAACCCATAATTTTAACACGTGTAAACATTGTTTGAACTACCAATCGAAGTTGAACCGTCATAAAATAATCACCTTTAGTGTCTCGAATCGTCTTTAAAATCCTGTTTTGCATCATGGTACATTTAAATATATTGTCTTACTAACGACACATATTGAGATTCCAGTATTGTTTATAATCAATGGTATTATATAAAACAACTTTTAAAGAAGCTATTCAAAAGAATCCATAATTTACAAAAGTAAAAGTTAACTTTCCCTGAAGGGAACAAAACGAAGTGATAGAAATTGTCGGTCATGTTTTAGTTTTGAGTGCTTTCCTGAACATGATAATGAAAACAAAATGTCTGGAAGTTAATCTGATTTCTAGTCTCAAAGGCAAAATGCATCAATCTGTTTTAACAAAACATTCTCAAAGACAAACGTTCACTTCGTATTGCGACATATTGGTTCTTTCGTTTCTCATCTGAATGTGTAATTTCATTCTATCTTTTTAAAATGTATTTCCTATTTAAAAGAGAAAACAAATTCGGTTGACAGTTTCATTTTCGCGATACTCATTAATAATCAGCGGCTATGCCGAAAGTTATTTTAAATAGTATTAATAATGGAAGATGTTATCCAGTTAGTTATGATAAACTTTCAGTACGTATTATTATTGACAGTGAAAAACACCGTGTGCCTAATGTAATTCACTTGAACCAAATATAATTATTTACACTTGGTGATCTTATTAATGACTGATTTGTTGCATTACTAATTTATCATCAGACCCGGGGAACAGTGTGCGTGTGTGTGTATGTGTGTCTGTGTGTGTGTGTGGGTGTGTGTCTGTGCGTGTGTCTGTGTGCATGTGAGTGTCTGTCTCTGTGTGTGTGTGCGTGTATGTGTGTAAACGTGCCCACCAGTTGTGATCCTTTTTTAAATACACATTAAAGGCATAGTCGCACAGAATTTAAGGTGCTTTGTGCTCTAAATATTAATTTGTTATGCTAGATCTCATTTTCATATCATGCAAGACATTTTAACTGAACAATGGTATTATGAATTCCATTTCGGAGTTAATCTATTTTTTTCACATTTACAAATTAAAAATTTCATGATCGGAACTCTTCGTCTGGCGAAATAAATTGGTACGAAATGTTTTTGCAGCTACAAAAATATTCAGAAGTGATAAAATAACGGCTAATGGAGGAATACCTGTGCCTGACTCGAAATATATACGTCACGTCTTCAACAAAAAAAAAACGTTATATTTTTCGCATTATTTGTTCGTAAGCATAATTCATTATTATTTTTAAAAATATTGATAATAAGCGAGATTCAGTGATTATTTAAGTAGTTCAATGAAGTATTTCTATGAACAAATCAAATTTTTATATTTAAAATTAATTAGGTCACGGGTCCGTGCTTCTATGCGTTTAATGTTTGCCATTATAACCAAAATCTGATATATAGTTTGTACCCGATCCGTAAGTGTCTCCCCCCCCATACACACTCCCTAAGTCGTTCCTACGGGCCTGTTGATAGTGTAGACACAACCTTATCTGATGAAATATTGCAAAATAAAAATAACTACAAGTGATGTTTTATATATAGCAAAAAACAACAAAAACATACCTGCATTACTGGCATGTTTACTGGTATAAAGTTTATGAGCTATTAGTGTGTTTTAAAAAATAAAAGTATATATTCAGTATATACAAGTAATGTTTTGTATGATATAATCAATGTAAATTTCTTTTTTTCCAGCGGACACAACTAACGTTAAGCGCGGTAAGTATTTGTGAAAAAACATTTGCTATCATAATGTCATTGTGTTAAGCAGTAATATGGTGACAGTACAGATGCTTCATAATAATAAGTTTTACTTGATAACTTGCTTTCCCTCTTCATTTTCTTCTTCTTCTTCTGCATCTTCTTCTTCATTTTTAAGTAAACATTACGCCCGTTTTATATATGACCAATAGCAAATAACATAATATGAACGTATTGGTTATATATGACATAAGCAAACAAACAATAATACGTAATAAAATTAAAATAACAAAAACAAAATACCCCAAAAATTATACAAAAACAAACAAACAATACAGTACACTACAGTAAGTCTAATTTAAAGTGTTAATAATAGTAATAGTAATAAAATAATAAAATTACAATAAATAAAAATTATTATTATAAAAATTATCATTATTAATATTAAAATTATTATTAGTATTATTAAAATTATTATTATTAAAATTATTATTATTATTATTAAAATTATTATTATTATTATTAGTAGTAGTAGTAAAATTATTATTAATATTAAAATTATTATTATTAGTAGTAGTATTAAAATTATTATTTTTATTTTAGGGACGGGATCATTACTGAGTACCAACAGTTCCGCCTGGATCCCCACTAACAACAATGTTATACTGTCTCTGTTGTATACGTTCACCATGACGTCACTGATCACCAGCGCCATCTCATGACAATTAACGGGTGTACGACGTTAATTTATCATAATTTATGCTAGCGACGTCATCACCAGAATCGGAAAGCCAATAAAAAACATAGCAATGGGAAATAATCAGAACATATGAACACCAAGATGTCATAGAGGTTGGAGAATATTTTGCGATTAGAGGCACATTTTGAAGGTGGAGGTTGCCATAGACGCGAAACATCAAAACATGATCTTGTCAATATTTTAGATTTTGATGCGTTCGGCCATAAGACATTAAAACCATACATTTGATGCAGTGGTTTTGTTAGACTACCCCACAGGTTTCGAACATATAAGTTTTACTTAAACATGGGTAACAGTGAAATGTTTCTGAACTGTAATAACTTGGAAAATCGGAACTGACATAGTAATAACTTGGAAAACCGGAACTGACGTAGTGGTAGCTTGGAAAAACGGAACTGACCTTGTGGTAGATTGGAAAACTTGAAAAGACGTAGTAGTAGCTTGGAAAACAGCAAATGATGTTGTGGTAGCACAGACAACTGGAACAGTCGTCTGAGTGTGCAGACGTTATTGTGAAATTGTAGACTGTCCAAGCTTCTACAGATGAACGTAACATGATTGGATGCCAAAGCTGCATACATTAATAAATTATGCTAAGCTAGATGTGAAAGATTTGGTGCCTTAACAACCACTTTGAATGTGATGTCAGCAACGCGAGTAGATCACTGTACATACCAGTTTATAAATGTATAAAATAGGTCACGGAGGACACTGAATCTCAAAGATGTACAACTGACAGATCAATCCTGATGGTGACCTACATTATCTAAATCAGTATCCATAGAAAACCCCATACTGCTGTCAGCCATTGAACAATTTTGATAAGAAATTCAGTCACTTGTTATTATGTTTGACTTAAACGAATTAGAAATACATTGACAGATATATCCACCATGACAAGTAATTCCCACGTTAAGTTTACATCAGGACCCATAGTTCAGGTTCAGGTTTGATTTTTGAACCATGTCCATATCAAGTTGGTTCGGGCATGCCCACCACGGGCCCAATGGCATAAGACAAGGGCAGTGGGTCTAGGGCGAGGCCATAGTACGTACAGGGCTGGATTTATAAGGGGGAAGAAGGGGCAATTGCCCCGGGCCCTCCATGGCAGTGCGGCCCCAGACTTAGAACTTCCTTTATAAAACAAATGTAATAAATATAAAATTAGTTATATTCATTCATTTTAGTTCATTTGTTTTAATTTGTTTTGTAATTTAATTTGATGGGCCCCCAAACCTGAAGTACCCCGGGCCCCCAAGGGTCTAAATCCGGACCTGCGTACATATCGAGTTATCTAAAATGTCTAAACAAGAAAGTTCCTGGTAGTAGTACATGAAAACTAAGTCTGCGATATTCATCATTATTATCGATCATTAATGGCAATGATTTAATTTGAGAATTATGACTGTATTATTCATGTCATAACATGTATTTGATATAAGACATTAAATATTTCATCAAAATATCCAGGATATTTTAGATAGGAAGGTTTAAGATAGTAAAAAGTGGCTGATTTGCTAAATCTTAAAATCATCTCATACAGCATACAGCGGGTTAGAAGTGAAGAAAATGAATGAAAAATTGCGTTCACTACTTTGTTTGGATCACCATTGTAGTCTTAAGGTGCGGTCACATAGCCGTTAGTGGACGTAGTGATCCTTAGGGTAGATTACCGTGGGTCAGACGTGGCGTAAGTACGTTAAACTAGGTTAAACTACGTTGAACTACGTTAAGGTATTGCAGAACGGATAAGTACGTTAATGTAAGGTAAACCACGTTAAAGTATGATAAACTACGCTAGACTACGCTAATTCGGATGCTGATAGCCCACGGACAGGTACGTAGTGGTACGTCTGATTACGATTGAGTACGTTAGACTTTGCTTCAGTACGTTAGCATCAGGGATGGCAATTTTGCCTCTAACGTACCGCTCTTTTGAACATGTCCAAAAATTAAACTGAAAATCACGGCAACCACAAGTTAATACCAAGTTAGCATCACGGACAACTACGGTACGGTACGGATGCCGATATGTTCAACTACCTTCAACTACATTAGCATGCACTACGTTCAACTAACGGCTATGTGACCACACCTTTAGAATCTAGGTATCAGACACGTATAAAAGGTAAAGCTGATACGGTGAACATATGTCTCGAATGACTACATTTACGTATATGGTATTCGTGTACTGAAAGGATTTTAGAGCATGTTTCAAGTGGACTAAAACAAAGTATTGCAAACAGGTGAACTGGGGACTTCTATTTGTGGATAACTGAATATTACGGAACTGTATGTCATATACGTGACAGTGCAAGGAACGGCGTATTAATTTACGTATATTACAAAAATGGGTTATATGTGTGACAGTGCATATTATATATATATGTATATAGATATATACTCAAAGCCGAACTTGTTTTGTAACGTGAGTGCTAGTTTTTCCTCAGTGATCGTTCTAACACTGAGCAATACACACATGTGGAACAATGTATTTTGAATGTTTGATAAACATATTTACACGTACTATAATTATTAATGTGATGCATTTTGAGTCATGGACTTCTGTACATATCTTTGTTTTTTAATGAGGTTGAAGAACTGGACTTTTAGGAGGTCAGATTCTTATACATATATCATTTTATTTATGAGTACCAAATAAACAAATACATATAATGTATATAATAGTTACAGAACAGTAGGCATGCCCTCTTCCCGCCTCACATTTTAGGAGAGAACTAATAAAAAAATCACCAAAAAATGTTGCTTAATAAAAATATTTTCAGGCTCGGTGACAAAATAAAATGGCCGAAGTATGAGGGGCTTTCTGCAGGAGCGGTGCTGCCCTTCGGTCACCTACTTTTCAGTGGCAACGCCCCACTTTCAATTGCACTCCGTAGGTCCTGCAGAAACATACAACACATGCTTGATAACATTACCAAAAACAACCCACTTAAAGACAACTTAAATGCCCAAGTTATTAAATATTATGACGTATATTCGACTATTACCGCTGTTTTTCACCATCAAATTTCCACACTACATTGTATTTATAATTTGGACATATTTAATGCGTTTATGATGGTTTTGTTAATGTAACTGAAAATCAGTTTCAAACGACACATAAAAAGGTACGTTTCTCAAAACAGAGCTAGTGTCTTTAAATTATAATACTATGTTATAATATTGAATATTTAATAACGTAAGTCTGTTTAATAACACCAGTGCATTGTTTAATCCCTGTTAAACGTGTGGTATTTACGACATATGCAGGAATAGAAAATAACGCTCGTCCCCTCGCCTGAGGCGAGTAAACATCCCTGGGGGCGAGTAAATCCTTACTAACACTAGTCCACAGGCCCAGCTAGGATAGCCTAATCATAAAATTAAAATGGGGGTGGGCGACTAGTGATTTTTTGTGGGGATGAGTAACTTTTTAAGGTTACTAGTCCCCCAGGCGAGTCAAAATAATTAATTTCTACCCCTGCATATGCAGTACAATTTGTACTTTTACTTTCTAAAGGTGCGCAGAAAAAAAAATGCTGCTATCGAATTGTTCAGACACAAAAACAGACGGACACAACACATATTTTATTTGATTATTTTACCTCGTTTGTGATGTATATATGCAATATAATATGTTTTTAATCATGGTTTCAGACATAGAATGTTTATTATGTACATAGTCATATATGTATTCAATATTATTATAAATGCTACATGTCATTTTCTTTGATATTAGTGAATATTTCTAGTCTGCCAATTTTCTTTGATATTAGTCAACATTTCTAGTCTACCAATTTTCTTTGATATTAGTGAACATTTCAAGTCTGCCAATTTTCTTTGATATTAGTGAACATTTCTAGTCTGCCAATTTTCGTTGATATTAGTCAACATTTCTAATCTACCAATTTTTTTTGATCTTAGTGAACATTTCTAGTCTGCCAATTTCCTTTGATATTAGTCAACATTTCTAGTCTACCAATTTTCTTTGATATTAGTCAACATTTCTAGGCTGCCAATTTCCTCTGATATTCTCATCCATTCTATATTTCAATAAGTATAGTCAACCTCACACTGTTTGGTTAGTTTTATTTCGGGGGCGTTTCTTCATAAAAACAATAGCACAATGTAAAACATAATTTTGGGACTGTTATTGGACTACAGCGGTGTATGACGGGAAAGAAGTATTAGTCCAACAATAGGTGCTATTTGTGATAGGTCAAAATTCTCTAATGCGGTATAATTAGCAGCCTTGGATGCATTTAATTTTGACAAATCTCTGAAACTAATATTTCAAAATGAGGATGATAAATGGTTAGTTTTTTTTTTTTTTTTTTTTAGTTGAAAACGTATACTTTTAGTGATTTGTAAAGAAAAAATATTCTAACGTACGTCGTTATTTGACGGACAAATGCAACTTGTTTCTCTTTCAGAAATCACGTACGTTATCTATTAATTTTTGTTGTATTTGTAACATTTTAGATTTTAGACTTCGCAGAATTAATTCTAAATACATGTTTTACTCATAAATAATTGTCCAATGAGACATGTCAAGATGAAGGAAGACGAAGATAAACATTACCATATTCTGTTTAAATTTTATATAATACACCGTGGTGAATTTTGACTCGTTCTGACAAACAATTTTGCAACTAATATGCTTGCTAAAAATTTAATAAGATGTAAAACAAATACCCAACCTTGCGTTCAGATCAGACTAGCGTTCGCGTTCGCTACATAGAAAATGTACTGGTTCTAAGCATTTTAATTAGCTTTAACGTAAAGCGTAAAAACTAGTCTAGCTACCTATGTGATCCTGAACGCAGCATTGGTTTCTTTAATACAAGCCACTAATGTTATCAATACGATCGCTTTAAAGCGATTTTCTGCACTCAAACTGGATTTTACTAAAAACGGAACACCTAATGTGATCGTGTTTGGAAACAACAAACATTAAGAATGTCATAATACGGTTATTCTTGTTTGCACTGCTGCCCACGCTCACCAACATACACATTTGTTGTAAGGAGTAAATGATCACTTGCTTCCCTTTCATTTTAATGGTGTCAGGATCGGCACACTAAGATTGTAATCGTACTAAGCGTTAAGTAAGTGGATCAAGGAAAGGAAAGGCATGTCAAACGAATGCCCAACATATTGTTAATTCAGTAGCTAACATTCAGTGTGAGCCTCGGTGGTCCAGCAGTAGAACGTCGGACTCTCAAGCTGATGACAGTGGTTCAAAACCCGTTGGAGGCTGGCTCGCTCTTGACTACGTGTCAAAATAACCTGTCAAATGTTTGACATCCAATAGCCGATGATTAATAAATCAATGTGCTCTAGTGGTGTCGTTAAACAAACAAATACCCCCCCCATCTAAAAAAAGAAAAAACACAAAAAATACCCCACAATCATAAACCCCACAACCACACACACACAAAAAATAAAATAATAATAAAATGAACAAAAAAACATTCAGTGTATGCGACTGATAGTCTTCAAAGGAAACAAGCTACTGCCACAAATTCTACTTTATCGATTATCAGAAGGAACTTTCAAACAAATAGGAAAACACATACCACGGATTTTGACACATCAGTTATGGACCACTGCCTGGAATTAAAAATAACCCAAAATGACGATAAACGTATCCTCACATGAATTACTTTTTAACGGAGCTGCGGACGACGGACTACGAGCGCATGCAAGCTAATGAACGCATGTTGATGTTCGTAATTGAGCTTATTTGATAAACAGCGTCAATGTAGTCCTCTATGGTATTCATTAGTTTCAAAATTCACGCTGACCAGGCATATTAATCATTCCCGTGTCTCCGATATGAAATTAACCAGATATTTACCGTCAAAGATCGAAAAAGGTCAAGCACATGGTTTTCCTAATGACTCGCTACTCTAGATGGTCACTATCGATTGCTTTGTCAAAATCTTATTATTGCTGATAGATGATCGAGCACACGCACACCAACTTAAAATAATTCACTGGACGATATGAAAATTACCGTGCGATGAGAATGCAAGTTGGTCAAACCGCCGAGACTGAAAGCATTTCATTTAAATTATAGTCTACCAAAATACCGGGTGGTTTCTCTGCAACAGTAGAACCGTTCGACACGAATTTAAAGACGTGTTCTGTTTAGTAAAAAACGCGGTTTGATTAGAGTTCCATTCGTTTAGTTGAAAGAGCAATATTTACGTTGAGACAAGAATTAAAGACATGTTTTATTTTGTAAATTACCCAGTTCGATTGCAGATCTTTTCGTTTAGCTGAAAGTGCAATATTTACTTTCAGAGAACTTGAATGTATGTTCTATTTAGTAAATAACCCAGTTCGATTACAGTTCTTTTCGTTTAACTGAATGTACAATATTAACGCTGAGACAAGAATTAAAGATATGTTCTGTTTAGTAAATTACCCAGTTCGATTGCAGTTCTTTTCTTTTAATCCAAAGTGCAATATTTACTTTCAGAGAACTTGAATGTATGTTCTATTCAGTAAATAACTCAGTTTAATTGTAGTTATATTCATTTAACTGAAAGTACAATATTTACGTTCAGAGAAGAACTTAAATGTATGTTCTATTTAGTTAATAGCCCAGTTTCATTACAGTTCTTTTCATTTAATTCATAGTACAATATTTACGTTCAGAGAACTTAAATGTATGTTCTGTTTAGTAAATAACCAAGTTTGATTGCAGTTATATTCGTTTAAATGATAGAGCAATATTTTCGTTGAGAACTTAAATGTATGTTCCGTTTAGTAAATTACCCAGTTCGATTGCAGTCATATTCGTTTAATTAACCGTGCAATATGTAAGTACAGACGAGAAATTAAATTCACGCTCTGTTTAGAAAATAACCCAGTTTGATTGCATTTATATTCGTTTAATTAACCGTGCAATATTTACACTTTATTGTCGGCGATGGTTTGCACCATAAATAAATTATTCCGGTTGGAATATAGTCTCATATAGCAAAAATACACTGGTGCCTGGTGAACACTAGATCTGGAATCATATTCGTTGAATACAAATTCTTGATGATTTAACATCCCTGGATATCACTTCCGATGTTTTAAGTAATGATACATTAAAGCATGAGAATGGTGTTATTGAAATAGAGCAGAACCACTTTAAAATATTCACTCTACCATACAATCAAAACAATTGAAACCAATATATTTCTGGCATAAACGCCAACATATATAATTGTTGTGTTATTCCTTTAAGAGATGCTGTTTGGTGCATATTTTAGTCTTATATTTTATTAGCAAAAACAACAAAAATTACTTCAGTGAAGCACGAAATTGTATATTTTTTGCCAATTTGAAGTTTGTATTATCAGCATATGCATTATATTTTATTATTATTTTAGTAGAAGAAAAGTCATCAAATAGATTTCTATTTAAACACATATATTTGAGAGGCGTAACTTTATTATAAAACATTAATATTACGTAAGAGTTTCATGTTACCGGGTACATTATATTCTTCAACATATCTTATTTCATATACTATTTTAGAACATCGATTTAGGAGATCATTAGAAATGGGTGCTGCTGTGGTATTTCGTATGTTCTTATCCCTTGGATTGCCTATTACCTAATTATAAGCTTTAATATACTGAACAACAAAAGAAACGCAAATTTTTGTTCATATCCAGTTTCATCAAATTATAAAGCCATAAAACTCATGCTGCGCAGGCTTTACACTTCTCTGCGTATGTCTCCAGTAAGTAAAACAGCCAACATCAAAATATGGTTAACTTTTATTAAATCAAACATGGCAAATTAAATTTGCGTTTCTTTTACTGTTCAGTATACATGTAATGGTAGCAGTAAAGGTGTTTTATATTCATTATATTCATCAGCGTGCTGTATGTGGCATTTTATTTTTAATTTATATTTATTTATTTGTTATTATTATTGTTATTATTATTATTATTATTTACATTAAATACAGGCATTCATATGTATAATGTTTGCAGATATACAAAATAAAATAAAATTTCATTACTGGCACATACCGCATGCCACAAAAAGTATCGGTTTTATCAGATATACAGTGTCTAGCAACACTTCGAAGTATATTATGAAACGTTATACGTGACTTATTATCATCTACATTACTGTAACTCGTGTTTCATTTAGTCATCAAATATTTATTTGCATCTTATATTTATTTAATTTAGTACTTATAATCAGCTTTTTTATAAGTAGTTGTGTGACAAATGTACTGGCATATAATGATGGGTTAGGACTAGAAGGGCGTAAGTTTGTGGTTTTATTCTCTTCTTTTTGTATTTTGAGTAAAATATAAAACAATGTTTCAGGAACTTGGTATTCGTGTCGCTCTGAAAAAAATAATGACCTGTCTTTAAAAAGTGATAAGAAAGAATTGACATTAATTTTATAGATGGAATTTAAGCTAATATTGTTACAATGAGGGTAGTTTATTAATATGCTTTAAAAAATATATATTTACATTGCAATAAAACGAATTAGACCAAATTATTATTGGATGTATGTTATTATAACACAAATCATTTCGATATTGATACATCCCATAGAAGCTGGAAGATTGTTACTCTAACCAATCGTTTCCTCCATACTATAATCTTAAAGACAAAACTGCTAACTTCAAAACACATCGTTGCGCAAGACAGAGTCCAAACGACGTATAGAAAGAAATCCGGAAAACTCATTAAACAACTGTCAAAACAGCGATGTGATGGTGTTCACGAACACATCTGCAGTGCCAATTGTATGTATTAATACATTTATACTGCAAGTTGTGTGTATCAACACATTTATACTGCAAGTTGTATGTATTAATACATTTACAGTGCAGTTATACGTATTAATACATTTACAGTGCATGTTTATGTATCAATAAATTTACAGTCAGTTGTATGTATTAATACATTTACAGGGCAAGTTGTATGTATTAATAAATTTACAGTGCAGTTATACGTATTAATATTTTTACAGTGCATGTTTATGTATCAATAAATTTACAGTCAGTTGTATGTATTAATACATTTACAGTACAACTTCTGCGTATTAATACATTTGCATAGGAAGTTGTATATTGCAAATTGTATGTATTAATATATTTATATTGCAAATTATATGTATTAATACATTTATATTGCAAATTATATGTATTAATATATTTTATATTGCAAATTATATGTATTAATACATTTGTATTGTAAATTATATGTATTAATACATTTATAATGCAAATTATATGTATTAATATATTTATATTGCAAATTATATGTATTAATACATTTATAATGCAAATTATAGGTATTAATAAATTTACAGTGCAAGTTGTATGTATTAACTAGTTTACATTGCAAGTTACATGCATTAATACATTTACATTGCAAACTGTATTTAATACTAAATTTACATTGCAAGTTATATGTATTAATACATTTACAGTGCAACCGGCGTATTAATACATTTGCATAGGAAGTGGTATGCATTAATATATTTAGAGTGCATCTTATATGCATAAATATATTGATAATCCATATTGTATGTACTAATACATTCATATTGAGAATTGTTTGTATTAATACATTTATTGTGAAAGTTCTGTGTAATAATTTATTTACAGTACAATTTGCATGTATTAATACATTTACAATGCAAATTACATGTAATAAGGAATTTGCATTGCAAAATGTAATAAAACAATTTACAGTGCAATATGTATGTAAAATAATATTTACAGTGCAATTTGTATATAATAATGTATTTACAAGGTGTACGTTATAACGTATTTACAGTATAAGTTGTATGTAAAGTGTAATTACTGTGCAAGTCTACGTTATTATGTATCTAATTTATTGATGTTCAAACACTGACATGTAAATACAGACACTTGTTTCATGTTGTGTAAATATCAATACATTTCATAATAAAAAGTTTCAAAGTGAACAGGTTTTGTGTTTTTGTTTTGTTGTTTTCGTTCAGTGTGGTTTAATGTGTTAGTGTGTGTGTGCGTGGGTGGGTGCTCTGTGTCTAAATATTTGTTGTGTGTGTGTGTCTTAGGTCTGTGTATGTACGTGTGTATGGGTGTATGGGTGGGTATGGGTATGTGTGAGAGAAAGATATGCTTGCGTGAGAGCAAGACAGAAATAATTTCTTTTCATAGGGGATGAATATAGAAGTATGCAGGCATATGACCAGTTAAATGAGTAAAACTGGTACAATTAATTTTATACCAAATTTAATTTTCGCTTCCCATGATATTCTGTAACATTTTGTTTTATCCCTCTTACCCTATTTTTGGGGGCCTACGTTTGAGAAATTAGAAATAAAAAAACTCCGGCCTTATGTAGAAGAGCCAGAAAATGGAAATGAGGTCAGGAAATAAAAACATAATGAAACCCATTAGTTGTCTTTAAACACTGGACTATGTTTGCTGCGACAAGATTAGAGTGATATAAAACACATCCACACAATTTACACTGTTTACACTGGGTAAAAAGTCAAAATGTTATTATTATAAATAGTTTTTACTTCCAACTTGTTTACCATTCTGATACGAATTTCCGGGAGTAATGATAAGGTTTCTGGTGTTATCTCCAACGCTATTCAAGTATTGGAAAGCATTTTTTTTTGTTAATTGTACCCTTAGTTCAAACTCGATGCTTGATTTTTTTGTTTATTTGTTGTCTTTAATTATACACAAACACACACGTACACATACGCACACGCACGCACTATCACACACAGACACACACATATACAGAGTTGAACACACAGACACGCACGCACACTTACACATAGAAGAACACACACACCCATATATACAAACACAAACAAACACAGACACATATATACAAACACACGCAAACACAGACACATACCACCACCACCATACCACATCATACACACAACACACTCAAACACAAACAAACACACACTGACACAACACAAACACAACATAAACACACTCTCACATACACACACAACATAAACACACACACACACACACACAAACACATTCACAAACACATATGTACAATACACACGCACAATACACACACATACACACATTGGAAGAAAACTAAAACCCTAACAGATTTTTAAAAATCTAACATGTCTTGTATATAGTTTAAATGATACACTTTTCACAAGCACCACGAGCCATGATCTAAATAACCAATTACGAAATATTAATCGTCTATGGGAATTACAGATAGCTATAACATGGGAACCTCTTAGGAACTGATTGAGGAGACATGTCTTTGGAAATTACATGATATGATAACATTGTCATAACGCAATTCAAAGTGAACGCAACAGTTCTGGTAAACCAATAAATGCGTTCGAATTATGTGATTCCATTCCAGTACGACAATGAGAATAAAAATCTTCAAAACAATATTCTACGTTGGCTACTCTCTCCGAGTAGCAGAAACGGATCTTTCATATACGCTTTCTCACATGCAGGAAAACAATACCACAACCTTTGATAAACCAGTTGTGGATCACTGGGCGGAAACCTAAAGGAGCCCGTTATATAGAAATTTTATTACAACTTAGGCCACGTTTCTCGTTGACGGTTCAGTCACGATCTACAGTTCAACCCATTCTTTTAACGTGTGGACACAGTTTAAACTAAGAATCGTGGTTGAACTGTCGACGAGAAATCGACCCTTAGAGTTGTAAGGCCAAACAAGCAATGTCAATCATGCTAATCTGCGATCTTTGATAAACCTGTTGTGGACCACTGGGCGGAAATCTAAAGGAGCCCTTTATATATAAATTGTACTATAACTGAGGGTTATAAGGCCAAACAAGCTATGGCAATAATGGTATGTCTTTTGGGAATATTGTTTTAATCTGGACCTTTTATAAACCAGTTGTGTACCACTAAGCGGAAACCTAAAGGAGCCCGTTATATATAAATTGTACTACAACTGAGAATTATAAGGCAAACAAGCTGTGGTAAATTGATGAGAATTATAAGGCAAACAAGCTATGGCAAACTGAGAGTTATAAGGCAAACAAGCTATGGCAAACTGAGAATTATAAGGCAAACAAGGTATGGCAAACTGAGAATTATAAGGCAAACAAGCTATGGCAAACTGAGAATTATAAGGCAAACAAGCTATGGCAAACTGAGAGTTATAAGAAACAAGCTATGGCAAACTGAGAATTATAAGGCAAACAAGAATTAGTGATGGCAATCATGCTATGCCTTTTGGGAATATATATTTTTTAATTTGTTGTATCAAACAAACATTTAATCCGCTGTTAGTTTGGCCAACATGAAGCGTGGCTCAGTCTATCATTATCATGTCAGTTTCGGTCTGTTTGGCACAAACCGAATATTGATAACCATTATCGACTATCAGCCACCTGTGACGGCTTTAAATATGGTTTCCCATAAAATACGATTAAATAATATCACTGACATTTTAGTCTGATGTGTATCGAAATTTGAGAATGATAAGTTATTTTTTATACCATGAAATTATGAATGTCTAACATCGCGTCATTATCTGAAGAGGTCACGGGTATTAGGATTATGGTCAGAAAAATGAGACATGTTGCCGCCACTTTGGCATGCATTCATAATAGTTATGCTGTATTACATTTGAAAGTTGATGTTGCCATTTTAACACCTGGTGACGTTATACAGACAGACAGGCATATATTTTATTTGTCTCACTTTGTGTACCACATATTAACAATACACAAATAAATAAAACACATAAAAGTACACAAGGCATTCCTTATGGAATTACGAGACTATACATAATAAAATGATACAAGTATTAAACATGAAAATGATATTATAAAATACAAACACTAGAATCTATACATTATAAAATGATACAAGTATTAAACATGAAAATGATATTATAAAATACAAACACTAGAATCTATAAATTATAAAATGATACAAGTATTAAACATGAACATGATGTTATAAAATACAAACACTAGAATCTATACATTATAAAATGATACAAGTATTATACATGAAAAAGATATTATAAAATACAAACACTAGAATCTATTCATTATAAAATGATATAAGCATTAAACATAAAAATATATATAAAATACAAACAGTTATTAAAACACAATCAACACAAACACAAACAAATCGATGATTATAACAGGGATATTTACAAGCTACAATACACTCATTCATATATAAAATCTCTTCTTTGTAAAATATAAAAACAGGTTTGGCAATTAAAAATGCGAGATTTGGATGGGACATTATGAATAATCAACTAATTCTAATACATGTAGATAGAAAACGATGAGGGTCATTTCCGTCCAATATGACCAGTACAACAAAGTTTCGTATGAGCCTATAAACCTTTTCCTTGCGGTCAAGGGCGAAAATCAGTTCCTGAAAGTGGGGGGACAGAACATCCCCCTGCCCAGAAAGTGGGGGGACGGACTACACCATTCTCTTCCCGTCCCTCCCCCACCCCCGCTTTGACGCAATTATAGACCCCTTGTGTACTTCAGTATGACAATATTTACGCTAAGACAACATGGGTAAGTGTTACATTGATACAATAAAGAGAAATA